>MU270862.1:0-11657 GCA_021432625.1 Leptodontidium sp. 2 PMI_412
TATCCCCTAAGCTGCCGTTAACACACTTTTCCAGGGTGCAGCGCTGAAGCGGGGCGCTAAGGTTGCCTGTACTACAGGCACGTGCGCCAGCGAACTGAATTAATAAACAACATTAACAACCTCTCTTTTACTACTAAATAAACCTATTTTAATACAAACACTATACTTAAGACTGCGTTTTTGGACCCTACTGATTTAGGCACCTTGCTTCTACTTGCAAAGCCTTTATATATAAAAGGGGTACAATTTAGGAAAAACGTTACTTTTAATACAAAGTACAATTTTTTGTGTTCCTCGCTAAATTACAGGGGGCGACTACAGGTTGTCTAACCCTTATAAAAAGTGTGTTTTGTACGGCAGCTTAGGGGATAACGTACAGTGAGTTCCGTACGAAGTTTATAATATATGCGGCTACTAAAAAGATCTCACTTGCCCGCTAGTTTAACGACGTTTACGAGAAAGTCTCGAATGAGCTTAAGTATAATATCCGAACTAAGAAGTATAAATTCACTAAAGACTATACGACTCTTAACGAGTTCTTAGCCGTCTTAAATCGCGAGCTATAAAATATCGCTGCCGGACGAGCTAATAGACGGGCTATTACTATTATCCGCGAAGCCCCTCAAGTCTCCTTTAATAACACTAATACTAGTGACTCGCGCGGTATTTTAAGGAAGGACAGCTAGCGTTCGACTTCACTTACCCCTATTACTTACGCATAGAGACTACCGATTCCAAGACAGTCGTCAGATGTCCGCCAGCGTACGCCCTCTCTTTCGCCCGTTTTACGCCGACTTAAGTCCCCCGTACCCCCTTTCGCACTTAAGGACGTCTCTTCCGACACTTGTCTCTACTATAATAAGACCGACTATTAGGCTAACGACTGTCTTAAGCGCCGTAGAGACTAGGCTCTCGACAAGTCAATTTCCGAGTTAGTCGTCGACGAGGATTTAAAGACTAACGAGCTATTAAAAAACTCTTAGGCCGTAATAAAGACTTATACCTTAGTATAAGTTATAACTTATAAAAGGACTTAATATTTAATTTTCGTGCCTTTATTAAAAGACGACAATTCTTAATTAATATTAAATTAAAAAGGAATAAATTCTTTATTAAGACACTTATATATATTAATAATAGAGCTAATATTTTTAGTGTTATTAAAACCTCTTTTATATACCGACTCGTTAAGTAATTTAATATTTCTTTTATATCCCTCCCTTAGTTAATTATCTTAACTAGTTATAATAATAAGAAAAGCAAGCTAATTAATACAGCCGTCTTATTTACTTTAATAATTAACCGCCGGCGAATTAACTTCCCCTTTCTTGTGACTAACTTAGGAAATACTAACGTCTTAATTAGTCGGAAGTTCCTCGAGTATTACGACTTAAAGTAGTCGTATATAAAAAACTATAATTAATTAGAATAACTATTAGATATACCCGTTTAATTGTACTTTAACTAGTAAGTCTTTGTTAATATTAACTGTTCTAATAAGTTAATTATTAAGTCTTACTAACTTAACGCAAAACGAAGGGATGCCCTTATAAATATAAATAACTACTACTAGAGACAAACTAAACTTACGGCGCTCGACAATTCCCTTAAGACAAAGGCCCCCGTCTAACTTATTGCTAGTGTCTCGTTAATTCGACCCTTAAGCTTTACTAGAGAAGTTAAAGAGCGCCTACAGGTTATAAAAGAGTAATTAAACCCTTTAATATCTTATAATCTAAGATTATTACTTAAGGACAAGAGAACTTATAAAGCTTTTTTAGTAAATCACTAAATAAAGGCGCTTATTACGAAAATCTTCCTTATATTAGTAATAGCGATATTTACAACGTACTTTTAATTTAAAAGGGTTAAAAAGAATAAGGTATAAACCTTTGTGACATTAATACTTGAGATTAACTAAGAATTAACTCGTCGCCGGCGAGAGGCTTTAAACTAACTAAGCGTCGAACTCGTATTAATAAATAGAGACTTAACTTTAAAGGAGGCCTTAAAGGCTAAGTACACGCAAGATAATAAGCTAGTAAGTAAGAAGCTCCCGGTAAAGTACTAAGAGTATACTCCTCTTTTTTCTTAGCGAGCCTTTAACGAGTTATTAGCGTATTACTAAGGTATAAACTACTAAATCGAGCTTATTAAGGAGAACGACTTATCCTTTAAGCCTTTCTAGCGTATAACTAAAGAATAGCTATTAGAGACTAAGTAATATATTATTAATAACTTATATAAAGGCTTTATTAAGCTCTCTAGTGTACTTTACGCGGCCTTTATTCTCTTCGTTAAAAAAGCCAATAATAGTCTCCGACTATACGTCAACTACCGGAAGTTAAATGCCTTATTAAAAAAAAGACTTGTACTTAATCCCTCTAATTAATAAGATAATAACTCGTATTTATAAGGTAAAGGTCTTTATAAAGCTTAATATTTAATAAGCTTTTTATTACATTTGTATGTCCCTTAAGAGTAAAGATTATACGACCTTTTATACTTAATATAGCACGTATAAGTATAAGGTCCTTCCCTTTAGCCTTATTAATAGTCCGGCGACTTTCTAGCGATTTATTAATAATATCTTTATAAAGCACTTTAATAACTTTTACGCGGCTTATATAAATAATATCCTTATATATTCGTCTACTTTAAAGGAATATGCGGCCTATATTATAAAGGTTATAATAATATTATAAGTACACGGACTTTAGGCTAATATTAAGAAGTCTAAGTTTAACGTATAAAAGACTAAGTTCTTGGGATTTATTATTAAAGTTAATAACGTAAAAGTAAACCTAAAGAAGATTAGTGTAATTAAAGACTAATAATACACTAATAATATACGGAGTATATAGAGTTACTTTAGCTTTTATAACTTTTACCGCCAGTTTATTAAAGACTATAGTTATATTATATGTCCTTTTATAATACTTACTAGAAAGGACGTTCCTTTCGTCTTCGACAACGCCTATAAAAACGTATAAGAGACTCTCTAGGAAGCCCTTTAATTTACGTTAGTTCTTTACTACTACGACCCTACTAAACAAACGCGGCTAAAGACTAATTCCTTAGATAAAGTCGTCGCTAGGGTTTTATTTTAACTTTAAGAAGACGACACTTTTTGCCTTATAAAATACTTTTTTAAGACTATAATAGACCCTAAGCTTAATTACTTAATTTACGACAAAGAAATACTAGCGATTTTCTAGTTATTTAAGTAATATTGCCCGGAGCTCTTAAGTACTTAGAAAAATGTCCTTATTTATATAGACTACTAAGCCTTAAAGTACTTTATAACTACTAAGGACCTTACGACTAAATAAGCTCAATAGGCTGAGTTCTTTATAGACTTTTATTTTACGATTATATACCGTACTAAGACGACTAATACATTAGCTAATACTTTGTCTTAACGGGATTAAGACTTCACGGCTACAGAGGCATATAAGTGGGCCATCCGTAATTAACAGTTAATTCTAACCGACAAAATTAACCCACAAGTCGCTAGCGACCTCTAGCTTTCCGCCGTTAATCTTATAAACGCTTATATTAAAGTCGTAAAGACGATACCCCTAGCACTTATAGAGGCCATAATCCCAGATCACGACGCTAAGCCACGTGACGACCTAGAGCTAGAACCCGAGCCTAATACAAGAGTGCTAATTAACCCGGAAACGCCTACCGCGGAGGAGCTAGACTCGAACTCTATAGTAGTATATAATATCGCGGAGTACGACGTTATTAATTAAGTGCTTTTAACTAACAAGACTTCGCCTTCGCTAGAGCCTCTCTAACAAAAAGCTAAGGAATAATCGTTAAATTACGAGCTAGTAAACGACAAGTTACTTTTCTAAGGCCGCCTAGAAGTGCCCTTAGAGCCGCCGGAGCTTCGCACGACACTTATTCGCTATATATATTCCCAGCCTTTAGTAGCACACGCGGGGATCGGAAAGATAAAGGCATTACTAAGTCGTAAATACTATTAAAACGGCCTCACCACGGACATAACTCGATACGTAGTAAACTGCAGTTGCTCTCGACAAAAAGCCCGTAAGGACAAGACCCCTGGCTTCTTACACCCCCTGCTAATCCCTACTTAGCCGTATTAACACCTCATAATAGACTTTACGAAGTTACTACTAGACAAGCACGGCTATAACTTCGTTATAGTTATTATTAACTACTTGTCTAAGAAACCGGTCTCGATACCTTATAATAATATAATTACGGCTAAAGGCATAGCTATTCTCTTCCTCGTCTATTAGACTTGACACTTTGATATGTTAGACTTTATTATCTTAGATCAAGGACCTTAGTTCGTCTCCTCCTTTTAAAAGGAGTACTATCGTATCCTCGGGACTAAAGTAAAGCTAACGACAGCGTATAACTTAAACGTTAACGGCTAAATAAAAGTAACGAACTAATATATTAAGTAGCGGCTTCGTCCCTTTTGCTACTATTACTAAGACAATTAAAGCGACCTCTTATTAATTATAAACATCGCTTAATTAACGTTACCGCACAAGTCTCTAGGCTGCCTATCTCCTTTTTAACTACTTAACGGCGTTAAGCCGAGGACTTCCTAGGACTTAGTTAACTTAAAACCTCCGGCTATAGTAATAGAGAAACTCAATCGCAAGGAGGCTCTCTAAGTAACTTTATAAATAAAGGAGGTTATAGAAGTCGTATAGTCGTCTCTTAAGGATTAATAAGAGAAAATAGGACGACTAGCGAATCGTGGGCGACGCGCTATTAACTAGGAAGTTAACGACTTAATATTAGTCGACACTTAGAACTAAAACGTCAACCGACCTTTAAGGAAGCTATTTAATAAGTAGTACGGCCTAGTTAAGGTAATCGCTCGAGAAGGAAAGAGTTAGAGAGTTGAGCTCCTAGAGGACTAGCAAATTCATCCCGTATTCTACTCTTACTCACTCCACAAGTACGTCAATAACCCCTTACTTAGACAAGCTAGAGCTACGCCGGCACTTATTTAGCTACTGTTTAAGTAAGATAAGTGAGAAATTAAAGGCATCCTTAGCTCTAAGGTTATACGGAATAAGCTATTCTACTGTATTAAGTGGCTAAGCGCCGACGAAGACCTAAAGTAGTACTTATACTTAAATATTATAATAGCTCCGTATATAATTAAGAGGTTCCACCTAGAGTATTTAAATACTAAAGGCCCGCCAAGAGCTCTCTTAAAGTGGCTAAAGGCTTATAACGCTAATATCGACGACTACAACGACTTAAAAGACGACACAGTTATAACTATAATTACGCGGACGCAGTTTTTTAAGAGGGGGGGGTAATGTTACGACTTATAATACGCCTTATATTCTAATTAACACGGGCTCGTAGTATCGCTGACTATGCGACGGCGCTAAGCCCGATAGGGAAGACTAAGTGGCGAGCCTACGACATATTAACGTGAACGGCACGCGACTACGCTAGGCCCTATTAGGAGGGTCCTTTATGTATTTATACTCGAGCCCTCCCTTATAGAGAGCTCTCCTTTCTTCTTAGTCTTTTCTTCTTGATTCTGAGCGTAGCTAGAGGCCTAAATACAAAGCTAGAGTTAACTCGCCGTATCAACCTCTAGCCAGCCGTAACAGTACGGGAGAGATTCTCGGCGTAGGAAATCGCGGATTGATCAAATCTAAAGATAACACATATCTGAAGAGCATGAAAAGTTGAGGGAGGGGAGGAGAAAAAATTGTATTTAATAAATATCTGTAAACGTTCTTCGTTGTTGAGTTGTTTTCAAGTGTTGAGCTCTTTTATATAGAAAGAGCCTATCCGGTCAGGTGACAAAGGAGCTACCGAGAGCCTTCCCCACCACAGTAGTATTTTAGTATTTGTCTTTTTTTAAGAATTACTCAAGTATAAAGCGCTGTAAGTTTATATAGTTTTAAAATTTAATCTCTCCCCTTTATTTACTCTCGTCCCTTTAATAGCTTTAATAATATATTAATATCTCGCCGACATAACTATAATAAAGCTAATCTTATAATATAAACTACTTAATAGCTATACATCTTCGACGAGGAATCCCCCTATCCCCCCTCCCCCCCTTTACTCTACTTATTCCCTTAGAATTTTTACTACGACATTAATTTCTTATATAATTACAAATACACGAGCCTTAATCTAATAAACGTAACTACTATCGCCTTACTATATAATATTTAAATTCTATTATTCTATCCTTTTAGCCCTTACGTTATAACTTATATATTAACTATATATATAAGAGTTTATACTAAAATTAATACTCTTATTTCCTTTTACTTCCCTTTGAAATAGTACTAATAAAAGGCTTGTTACGGCTGGCAAGAGGTTGATACGGCGAGTTGACTCTAGCTTTGTATTTAGGCCTTTAACTACGCTCAGAATCGAGAAGAAAAGACAAGGAGGAAAGGAGAGCTCTCTATAAGGGAGGGCTCGAGTATAAATACATAAAGGACCCTCCTAATAGGGCCTAGCGTAGTCGAGTGCCATTCACGTCAACATGGCGCAGGCTCGCCGCCTAGTCTTCCTTATTAGGCTTAGCGCCGTCGCATAGCCAGCGATGCTACGAGCCCGTGTCGGTTAGAATTCGAGGCGCATCGTAGGTCGTAACAAGGCTCCTATAATAGTTAAATTACGTACGCCGAGGAATATTATTCCTTTGCCCGCTATTTCACGGCCTTTCAATATAAGAGAGATGACTCTAAGAGATTTTATATTAATAGCTGGCGAGACTATAACTAAGGCTCCTAAGGCGAAGATAATAGTTATAAGGCCAAGCCCGACGTGGCGCTATATTAAGGGACTAAGGAGGTGTCGTGCAAGAGCACGCCTAGAGGCTCCACAGAGGCGAATTTGATGTATTATTGAGGTATGCGCAGTACTGTAACTGATGGTTATATTGCTCTACTCTACGTGGAGCTTTTTTGAGCTCCCTACTGAATATCTGTCGGTCGCGCTTTGGCCAGGTCGCCTTTGATAGGGCTCGCTTAGCTGGCCTACCAGAGCCTGCACGACAGGAGGTAATTAAGAAATATTATTAAAAGGTCTACTTTAAGATTAATTATAAATTAAGTAAGAAACAGTATTAAGAAGTATATATAAAATAGTGTTTGAAGGATAAATGTTTGAGGGGTGAAAGAAAATGTTATCAGCTTTAGTTCACTTAGGCGGAGTAGTTACTATAGCTTAGATAAATTAGTTAGTCTTGTAAGGATAAATCTATTAAAGAATGTTTCGGATCTTACTACTAGATTTTAAAGCGGCACAAGTCAGCTACAGTAGCGGAAGTGCTAGGCAGAACTCCTAGAGACTTACTAAGCTCGAAAAAGTAATTTTAGTAAGTTAAAGTAGCGGGGCATGTTTTTGCGTAGTAATTTAATGACGATTTTTATATACTTATTTTTTTTTATCCCGACCTGCCTGTCCGCACCGACTTGCCTATTTACAGCTTACTTATCGCCGATAGCCACGGTTTCTCCACAGCCGAAGTGCCTCGACAGAATATCTACTTTTTAAAGACTCTCTACGTGACTCACGATAGGAGAAATTAATAATAATATCGTAATAGAAAGGAGCTTATAATAGCGTAATAGAAAGGAGCCTATAATAGCGTAGATTATCTCTGACTTTTCTATTAAGACCTCTTTTACTTAAAGTAAACGCTAAAGGGAAATAAATATAAGTTTATTAGTACTATTATATTTACTTTATATTACTTTTATTATTATTATGTTTACTTAATTAATTCTTATATTACTTTTATTGTAATTATAAACAATTAATTAATGCCTCTTATTATAATATCTTTTTTAAAAATTATCGTTATCCTTAGAGTCACTAAGAACTAAGGCGGTTTAGTTACTAACGCCTTTCTTAAGGACGTAAGTTAGTAAGTTCGAGCTTTGTCTCGTAATATTTTAAGCCTAAAGGCTTAAGTTCTAGTAACACGCGGAGCTTAAGTCGTCTAAGCTAATCTCGATAAGCTTAAAACGTTCTTAGCCGCCTTTGAAGGCGCCAGTGTTATTATTGCCGTTAGTGACTTCTAGGGCATCTACGGCAATCTTACTAACGTAGACAAAGCCAAGCACTCCTGGCTCTATAATAAGTCCCCTAATAACCTTGAACTGTGTGCTGTAGTTTGCATAGAACAAGAAGAGAAAATACACTCACACTTAGAGCTCATAGCAGGAATACTTAAGAAATCAAGAGCCATCTTTGCAAGCTATGGCCACTGGACCTGCTTTTCTAGCCAGTATTGCAACAAAGGTTTATTAGTTAAAGGCTCTTTAAGATACAATGCTAGTTGATCTTTTCGGCTTGATGCGCGCGAGGGAACTTTACCTGTAGAGCTCCCTATAAGGGGAGGAGCCAGCCTTTCTAAAACAGTAGCTTTAAACTGTTTAGGTAGCTCTGGCTCTGGTGTTCTTTCCTCAACTCGCACAATCACCTCTCCCTTGTATTCCGTCTCCCAAAGCTTCTTCAATGCTGCCTTCCCAGCGACCACGAACCCCCTGTCGTCTCCAGTCCACTGTTGCTCAAAGTATTGCCATTTCTAACGCGGGTAGAGTACCAAAGCTACCATCCAAGCAATAGAGGCGTTTGTCTTACTGTAGTAGGCGTCAACGTGTTCTACGTGTCCATCAAATGCCATTTCTTCGAATTATTGACTGCTACAGCCGAGAAATAAAGCGAGCTCCTCCGCGGTGCCATTACGTCGCGCTTAGTTACGTCTGGGGAAAGACGTTTTCTCAAGATGTAGATTCAAGCAGAGAGGAAGGTGACACTTCCAAATTGCCATGCGGGTAGTAACTCTAGCTATGGACTATCTGGAGTTCCTGGCACGCCTAGGAGGGCGCAGTCTTTCGCGCAGGTTGGCGAAAGTATTTTCGTCTCAACTCTGCCGGACCCTCGGCAGGCAGTTCGGGAGTGCACATGGATGACGAGAGGTTGGACTTATCAGGAAGCTATATTCTCGAAGCGGCGCTTATACTCACTGATCAGCAACTTTACTATGAGTGCGACCATTTTCGCTGCCAAGAGAATGTTGATATGTTTCCTAATGCGTTATATATTGGAACAAACGCTCAGTGGCTAGAGCCGCCGGTTTTCGAAAAAAAAAATATATATATATGCGGTTATCCTATCCAAACCTCTATCTACCATCACATACGGCTCTACTTTATACGCGACCTAACTTTTCCGGTAGACGCAGTTCGGCAACTGGCGCCAAAACTGGGCTACTCCGGCATAGCAGTCCTATGGACAGCTGGAACCGAGTATGAATCAATCAATCAATCAATCAAATCGTCAACTCATACAGCCGCCGCAAGATCTTCGTCTCCATCAGCTAATTGTAATATTTCATCTCTGTAAATTCAGTGCGACGCTAAGAACAAGGGTGTG
This sequence comes from Leptodontidium sp. 2 PMI_412, assembly GCA_021432625.1. Taxonomy (NCBI): domain Eukaryota; kingdom Fungi; phylum Ascomycota; class Leotiomycetes; order Helotiales; family Leptodontidiaceae; genus Leptodontidium; species Leptodontidium sp. 2 PMI_412. The sequence continues at coordinate 9,424 of MU270862.1, forward strand.
TATAATGCGATATAAGGAAATAAAGGAAATAAAAGAAATCGCTGTTGACCCGCCCATGCCCCCATTCGCCAGTTCCCGTTCTACCTCTTGCCCAAAACACAGCCGCTAAACTCGTACCGCTCCATTGACAAAACCCATCCAAATTTTATATGACAAGGAAACCCTTCTCGTTTGGTCGCTTAGATACCAGAGTCGTCTTGCTCTATCTCGCTGGTTGTGACGAAGGTATCCCAGGCTGTGCATGTTGAGTTCAGGGTATCCGCGCTAGTGAGGGCACTGATCTCATCGATGCGCTCAATGAGTTGAATGGAGAATCCTTCAGCTGCGTGCCATCCAATGTGGCAGTGCATCAACCAGGTACCTGGGTTATCGGTGACGAAGGCAATGACAAGATACCCTGATGCTGGGAGCATGGCAGTATCACGTCTGGGAGGGTTGGTGGTGGTGAGAGTAGTGGTGCCCTCAGTGTATGTTCCGGTTCCTTGGGCAAGGACGTAGAAATCGTGACCGTGAAGATGAATCGGGTGAGGAACAGCTTGGGTGGTGGTAATGATGAAGTAAACCCACTCATCGGCGGTATCAAGTTCGATAACATGTTCGGAGTTAGAGTATGTGGTGTTGCCCTCGATGACCTTTTGAAGAGTTGGGTTGGCCCAGTCGGAGACGAAGGAGGTTCCTGCCATGTACCACTTGAAGACATTGTTGGATTTGGCAACAGTAACAGCGAAGTCGTCCTCGGTGGTATCGGACTCGGCATCCAAAGCGAGAACTGGGACGAGGTTGGAGGTCTCATCGTCGCAAGCATCAGTGTAGGTGTATCCTGTGGTGGTCGGGTCTGAAGTGGAGGTGGAGTCGTATCTGACGATTCCTCTGATGTTGTCGGCGGAGTCATTGTCAGAGCAAGCAACTTGAGGGATTGCACGTAACCAGTAGTCAGCTGTGGATTGGTTGGCTTCGATGATGACATCATATCGTTGTCCCATGCCAATGTTGATGAAGTTGGTAACATAGGGCTCAACTGGGATGAAATCGGCTGCAACGACGGTCATTGTGTGGTTGTCGACCATGAACTTGTAGTGGGTCTCAACAGCACCGTTGACAAGTCGGAGAAGGTACTTCGTTCCAGAAACCCAGGTCATCTCAAAGCGGGAACCACCATCGTCGTAAACATTGGTGCCGTTGATCAAACCGTTGTCGAGGGTTGGGACGCCATTTGCCTCAGCCAGAAGATAAACTTGATCGGCGGTTTGATGAGTCCAGTCGTTGAGGAAGAGGTTACCAAGATCCTCGTCGTAGTTGGCAGAAGTAGGTCCGTTGATGATAATGCCACCGAGAACACCGTTCCAAGCTTGAAGAGCCCAGTGAGAGTGGTACCATGATGAACCATATTGAGTAGCTCTCCACGTGTAGGTTTCTGTTGTGCCAGGGGCGTTCGGACATTGGGTGATGGAAGCAACACCGTCATTCTGGTTGGTGTAGTTTTGTCGAATACCGTGCCAATGGATGGAAGAACCGTTCACAACGCCGAGATTGTTGGTAACGTGAACAATGACAGTGTCTCCCCAGTTGGCGATGATGGTAGGACCTGGGAATGTGCCATTGACGAGCTGTACTTCGCGCTCAACACCATCGAGAGAAGCTGTGGTGTTGGTGATCTCCAAGTAGTACACAACAGTGTCGCCGGTATCGGGAACAGTGTCGTAGTAGTTGGTTGAGAGATCGAAGTCGAACCATGTTGAGCGATCATCGGCGGAGTTGCTGTTGACGCCGGAAAGGGCCCGCTCGAGAAGAGGCTTGTCGAAAGAGAGAGGCTTAGCAGAGATGGGAACTGCACAAAGAAGGGCAAGGCCTGACGAGGCCGCTGAGATAAAAGAGCGCATAGCGAAAGCCGATGTAAAAAGTGAGTAGCGACAACTGATGAAAGACGGAGATTTAGGAAACGAAACAAGAGAGTAGGAAATGAAACAAGAGAGGACTGGAGATCGTTGCAGATGCGGATGATGCTATTCACTTGGTGGCATCCACGGGCATCTTAAGTATCTCGACCCAGAGTCGAAATGGAAAACAGCATCATGACTTTCTGCCCTAGGCAATACCCATGGACAGGCCCAGACCTTGCGATCCCTTTGCATTCTCGAACTGCGCCATGTTGACAGTGGATTTCGTAAGTGTAGCCTCAGAGGAAACGCGGATGTCTTAGAAGCATGAAACGATTGCAATCTCCCCCCCCCCCT
>MU270863.1:0-11634 GCA_021432625.1 Leptodontidium sp. 2 PMI_412
TGTAAGAACCTATATCGACAGGTTTGGAAAGAGACGTTTCCAGAGGTACGTTATATAACTCTATTTTTATATATATATATTAATTTATATTTTTAGGCTAGAGAAGCTTGCTTTAAAGCTTTAGATTCTTGTCCTCTTGATACGCTACGAAAGTATTGTAATAGAGCTTCACGCTTTATGGATACTTATCGAAAAGGGCTTAGCGTTAAACAAGCCGCTTGGTGTGTTAAGAAACAGAGTGGCCATAGAACTATTTCGGAGATTATAATGAAGGAGTTTGATATAATTCCGGAAGCTAGGCAAGAAGTAGACGAACTAGCTTGATTGGTTAGATTTTGTATTTATTTACTAGCGCGGTAGCTAGCTCAGCAGTTATAAAAGTGCTTTATAAAGAGTAATAGTTTAAATCCGAATCAAGAATCTCTCTCTCTGACTCTATAGAATCGTCGTCTAACTTAGCCTCTTCAAATGTAATAACTCCTCTAGCCTATTAATATAATATGCCCAAATCGTTATCAGCGGTCCACTTTTGCCCCCCTGTAATTACTTTAGCCTTAACCCTCTTTCTTACTTGTAATAAAGCTTTAATAAGCCTCTTAGAGCCTTCGGCAACCTATCCTACGTGATACTTTACTACTATAGCTCCTTAAATAAAGAGGTAATAAAGAGATAGACCTAAAAAATAATAAGCTAATAACTTATTAATAAGTTAGTATATTAAGCGAGATTTTTAGATTTTTACAAAAAAAGAATGTATTAGACAAAAGACGTAGTATTATACTTGTAGCGTGGGGATTTTAACGCTAATAACTAATTATTAATACATGTTAACTTATTATTTATTATTATAAGATATAATATTATATAAGATATAATATTATATAATATAAGTGATATTATATAATAAATATTAATTAGATTATTTTTAAACTTTTCTTAAATATAGAATTCTTTACATTTTGAATTTAAGTGGGGCTTATTAAAGATTCTAGAATTATTTTCTTATGAAAACTTTTATTTGGATTTACAATAAATTTAGAAGCAAAAAGTTTTCTAGAATATTCACTATAAGTTTTTTAAAACGTATATATAAAAAACAAAAATCTCCAAAAAAAAATGGGTCTGCCAAGACATTACCTTTTTAAATACTTAAATTCGAAAACTAGCCCGATCGGGACAAAAAGTGGGTCTTTATAGCGCTAGTAATTAGGCACATATTTTGAATTAAACAGATTCTTTATAACATATACTTTTTAGAATTACCGTGTTTGATGCGGTCCGACTGTAAGTGTATGGTAGAAGTAGCGTTATGCTAAGTTAGTCATCAAAAAGGTTCAAGACTCCGTCAGAGTAGTTGATCCCAACACTGCTTAAAAACCCCCCGACGGAATTCTGCTGTCCAAAAATCCTTGTTGGGTCAGGATTTGATAGCCAAAACCCAGGGGGTCGGCCATTTATTAAACATCAGTCGGCGTTCGAGACGCAAGAAATACCGTCGAGGAAAGGGTTAATGAACTGTGATAATAAAATGTCCATTCTTAATTATAGAGCGTTCATTTGGGCATAGGAAAGTTTTAAGAACAGGTTTGGGAGCTGAGCCTGAAACCAACGCTGAAGGGACCTAGTTTCCAGCGCGTAAAACTAACTGTATTCGAAGTTCTCGCTGTTTGTGATGGTTTTCTCGCCACTTCGCTCCTGATTCGATCAAATTCGAGTGGCTTGCAGATGCTGACGAGTGGGGATTTGAGACGCTAACAAACCCTAATTAGAAGTTCCGTGAAATTGATCACCAACACAAGACAAAATGGCTCTGCCTATGATTTATCAAGCGCGGCAGACAGGCTGGGAGATGCTTCGGACAACTTTGTACCGCCATTGAGCTGCAAAGGACTTCCCACGGCGTCAAAAGGCATATCACCATTTTGTGTTCATTGCGAGTCTTCAAGCACGAGAGACTAGCTAGAAAGGGTTATAAGCCATTGAATTCATGGGTCTCTCAACGTTCTTTTCACTAGGTCAAGCACAATAACAAGTTATTAAAGGCCACAACATTACCCAACGGGGGTTTTTTTGCAGTGGATCACTGAATTTTGACTAGAATCTCACCATATAACAGAATTGCGGGCTTTCCTGTAGAAAATTCCGGATTCTATGAATGACGATATGGGAGTGAAATGCCTGCGCCTATCCAACATCGTAGGGTGTTAAGCCGTCGATTCACAATGGCATCATATCATTAGGGGGAACCCGGTGACTGCACCGCATCTCACCCAAACCCCTTGATAGTTGTCCGTCACATGATGATCAAAGATAACTATATATTATTTATTTAAATATGACGCCAGTCATTGCGATCAATTATTAATCTCCCACTCACCTTGTCTGCGACGTGCCATAATCCCCGGAGAACTATACTCAATGTGAAATTTTCGCATAGGGTCTTAAGCAACCATATGTGAAGATGCTAGATGTCCGTCAGACCTTTCCTTTCGTGAAACTGGTGAAATTTTCTTACAGTTTGACCCCTACATCAAATTTTGTATCTCGCTAGAACTTTATAAGTGATGCTGTCCGTGATAATAGAAAGACTGTCCTCTTGTAGGACCGGAAGGTTTAAATTTCTGACTCTTCGGTACCACTTACACCGTTTATATTACAGTCATGCATGTGATCCCATCTTATTGTTCTTAGTGTCTATGAAATGGAGGTAAGTAACATCCCTGCAAATGCAACATGCGAGGACAATTTCCTTCTGAAGCGGCGGTCACTTGGTGGTCTTCTAACTAAGCCTAACTTCTAATCATCTCAGTTTCCGATGTCCAAATACACAATTATACTGTTTTGATATAAAGCGAACTTTTGAATTTTTTTTCTGCTGATGCTCTATTCCCATATCGCAATTGGTACGGGAAAGTCTTGGCCAGAACAAAGGGCCACTGCCGTCAGGAGTTCGCCAAATGCAGCCACTCTTGCTTCCACTTTTAGCGCCTCGCATCATCCATGCGCCATTCTCGATTCGTATGTTAGGAAATATCCACAAATAGCCGGTCAGAAAATCTGTTAAACTGGCAATTTGAACCGACAGGAACACAAGTCTCGTACATATCACATGCACGACAATTCTTGTACGGAAGGTACCAACAAATTTAGTAAACCATAACAGTAGGAAAATCACCCAGTTAGCATTCTTTGCACACTACCTTGTTCCCCTGGTAGTTCAAACTTCCAGTTTAGTAGTTTGCAAGAGTTACCATACCATACGATCGCTATGATTGATTTTTACCGAAGCTTATTTGCAAAAGTCGTTGAAATGATGGTTGGGATATTGTTGTCTCGTCATGGGTGATTATGAATTCGTGGCCGCATTGGAGGCTGCACTTGAAACTCAGCCCTTACTCGTTGATGTGCATACGTTCAAGATGGGAATTCCGTCAGATCCTACCTTCATTTGCTAGAGCGACTCTAAGCAGCTTGGTGCGTGTATGCCAGCGACCAGTGACCTTCGCATTAGATTCTACTAGGTCTGTGCCATACCGTAGTAAATAAATCCATTATCTTTAAATGGCGCCGTAATTTAGTTTATTACCTATCAAGCGCCCATGCAAAACGCAACACGACAAATATAGGATTATGTTGGGGCGGGGCTATCACATGCTTCTTCGTAATCTGTTGGGTCGACCACGTTGTGGTCCCGCCGTGAATGTTGCAGGATCTGGCGACAAACCAACTGCCTCCTACCTTACCGTTTAGTGTTATTGCATAGTGCCACTAGGTAACATCTTCCACAGATGGCTGGGCAGCTCCTACTGCCATTTAAGATTAAAATAAGTGTCTTTCCCCATTTGTTTGTTCATCTTACGCGTGATTAGTACACCTCAAACCCGCTTCTTCTGCCTGAAGTAATACATATCAAAGAACATGTATTTCACCACCATCCTCTTCTCGAGTGCTCTGGCCTTCCTCTCGGTCAATGGTCAATCCACGAACGTCACTTCTTCCCCTTCTATATTGATGTCTTCAACTACTGTGACCTTGACCCCAGCACAATCGTCACAGGCGGCATGCCTCAACCTTTGTAAGCACCAAATGACTTTTTCATCTATAATATAAATAGCAATTGACATTTTGAGGTTCCGATAAGGACGCTAAGTGCAGAGCGAAGTGCGTTGTCAGCGACCTAGACTATGTGCAGCAGAACAAGACCATCGACTGTATTTCTGCGTGTCCCAAGGGGAATGGCACCGCTGCAGATAACCTTGCTTTTGAGAGCTGCCAGAAAGGTTGCTTAGCATCTGCCAATATCTCTGTCTATAAAACTACTACAAACATATATTCGAGTACACCTGGTGGGATCAGAACCACAGCATCTGGAACTATGAGCAATGTTGGTTAGTTATAGGGTTATCTCATGAACAGAGCTTGCTAATCTTGAGTGCCTCTTTGCAGCCGCGACAACAACCACAGGAACAACTTCTGCCAGCACGTCCTCCAAAGTCGCCGCAGACGCACTCCGTATCGCAGCTTCCATGGGTGGAGTGATTGGCATGTTCGCCGCCATTATTGTCTTATGAATGCACAGAGAATTAAGATGCTAGGGGATGGACAGTTGGGAATTGTTGAATTTGTGGGAAATGTAACTCTTATTTCTAGAATGACTAATTCTGTGTGAACGATTGGTCACTCGCTAAAGAGATTTTCCATCTCAACGTCATCAAGCCAAGTCATTCAGGTCTGCAGCTGTGTCTGTCAGCCTTCAAGCAGACAGCATATTATTTTACATCTTTAAGGTTTGGGATTCATATTTCCTATCTATTCCCGCCGATAACTGGCTACTAATACTGAAGGTTGCTTGGGGCGCATTACCGGCAAGGCCTTGCTTTTCTAAATAACAAAAGCCGCTCATATGAGAAGCACATTCTCTGAAAAATACGAGTCGAGAGCGTGTTTGGTTTCGGCTTCGATTTTCATTCAATGGCTGCCTGGTGGAATTATGATTGATCTATACTCGTGGTTGATGAATGGTCCTCAGTTGTTGCACCCAATGAATAGCCCATAGCAATTTGGCAGTGTTCTCACCCCACAGTTGTATGCAGCCATGGTGGACGATGAAATGGGACCGCTGAGAGTGGTGCCTTTTTCCCAGTTCGGGGATTCGGCATGATCCGCTACTTCGGGCTAGCTGCGAGCAAAAGATCTGAGCTCATAGTACAAGGCTGAGCCACTTGATTGGAGACCTACACGCGGAATTGTCTCCTGACTTACCTTCCGTATGAGTACCAGAACACAGCGCCATAGTTCGCCACATGAACTCTCATGAAGTGCCGCGAGCAAAATCCAAACCCGTTTCCTTGTCCCTACCTTTCGTAAATACCACGACTCCAGTCCTGCCTCTCTAATTGGCCGTATCCCATGGAATCCCTACTGCAGAACTGGCTGCAGAGTGCAGAATCCAGAAATTCACTTTTGGGGGACCTAGGACTCCTGATAGGCTGTCGGGCACGAAGATGCCAGAACTTAAAGCAACTTGGATTTTGGAATTACGTGGCCAGCATGATGGCGCGGGGGCAAACGAATGAATTCTGCATTTTCTATCATTTTTCAATCAGGATGGCCATTCCTGGCTGGCAACGCGAGAACAGCTGCGAACGGCAAACTCCGCATATAGATATGCAGATTATAGGTGGTCGTTCAGCCCAGTGTAGCTAATAGTATTACCTATAAAGTAATACGGGGATAAATACGATACGATACCTTTTAATACTTTACCATGACCTGCAACAGTATTAGACCCTCGAATACGTACAATTAAATAATATTGGGTGATATCGTGGTACACTATTAGTATACGGCGGTAATCAGGAGGTTGCGACTCAAGCCGAGGAGAATGAGAAAATTAAGCGAACCACCATATTCAACCTCGCATTAAATCAGAACGACCCGTACTACAAGAATGCATATATCATCAATTGAAAGAGCTGAATTATACAATTCCAATGATCTAAATCTTATAATTTTTGATGACAAAATAACAAAGTTATAATTAACTGAATGGAGAGCCTCGTGGTGAGACCGCCCCGCTAAACTCCACACAGCCAAATTGACACCAATATTTTGATATTGAGCTCTTAAAAGTCAACAAAAATATATAAGAATAAATAATATAAAACGCAAAGTCTCTGAACTTTTACAATCCTATTAGGATTGTTCCCAAGCTGTTTGGATAAGAATTGCTCATATAGTGTTAAAGTGTCATTTTTTTTAAGTAATGAAGCTATTCCGAGGCAAAATTATAAGAGGATGCGACCACTTTTTTGTACAAGCTATTTTACAACGCAATGACAAGCAAATAACACTGGATTGGAATCAAATTAAAGAGAATTGAAATCATTCGCAGGAAATCGACTTTTTTTAAAAAATTATATTTATGTGGTGTTCTGTGCGAACCTCCGAAAGAAAGAGCCAAAATCGCGTTCTAAAAACGGGTTAGCTGAAAACACGAATCCTAATCACTAAATAACACGACACGTCCTATTAGTACCCAAGCTTTGCCCTCCTTCTCCTCTTCCTTTTACATCAAACACAGCTTAAAAACCTCTTTCTTCTTTAATATCTTTATATTTTTACTCGAAGATTTTCAAATCAATACTTACTCCTCTTGAGGATAGATGTGTTTCCGTACCGCAGGCTTGAAGCATAGAAATCAAGAGTATTTGACGCTGCACAAAGAGAGTCACCAGACTTAATGATATCGACGCCCCGGACTTGAGCAAATAATCGTCACATCTGAGGTGAGGTGACGAATAGAGTATCAGATCCCTGAACTCATCTCTCTCTACCATACTAAATGGAAGATGTAGTACAGCAATAAAGCGTAGGAGTTTTGCCCTGAATAACCCCGGGACGAAGCGATTCGCACCAGTTATTAACTGATCATAGACCGTATTATCCTTAATATCCTCAGTTATCTCTAGTCCTAGGGACAACTTGTGCGTAGGACCTCTGAGATGTCTTCCAATACTACTAGAACGATTCTGATAAGCTAGAGTCTTCTCTCCTAGCTCCCATCCGGCACCATTTGATTGGTCCCCTGGGCCTATTTAGAGTTAGTATTGTTTACAAAAAAGTAATAATTGCTCACATAAGTTGCACTTCCAGAGCTTTTCAGCAGGTCCAATACTATCATTCCGACGCTACACAATCATGCTCCAATCCCACAACCAACTGCGCTTTCCTCTGACTTTTGTAGGCCGTAATCCCGGGGAGGGTATTGAAAAACTGCCCCCAATTATGGAAGGTACCACATTATTTCTATCTGAACTCTCTCCATCTTCGTTCTCCGGCTCTGTATGATCTTCCTCGCTGCTCAGCGTCTCCACAGACGGTCCACATACTCTCCTAGGTATGCTGCTTGTTTCGGAACCTAATATAACTGAAGCAGAGATCGATGCGGGAGGGGGCGGTCGACGGAAGCCCGTAGAAGCCTGTGAATCGCTCTAAATAATTAGCCGAGGCGTATGTAAACAAACAACTTAGAAACACCACTTACTCTATTAATCGAGAGCTTTGCTTGCGTGTGCGTTCTTTTAGGACGACTTGTGGCTGGTACTGGAGTTGCGGTCGTTTTTGATGCTTTATAAACAGACCCGCTGTCGCCTGGATCTGTAGAATTCGTGGAAGACAGTTCTGTAGGTGCGGTTGCGGAGGCTGGGGACGGATTCCGGCTAACATTGAGGCTTGCGACATAATTTAATGGTACAATTATCACTAAAGGTCGGAACTAGGCAAAGTATAAAGGGAAATATTTAGGAAGAGGATTTCATAGAAAAAAGTGGGAAATCGTCCGAGCTTGCGGCGCATTTGGGGTGCAAGGCCGCAAACTAACCCTCAAATCCTGTAGTCCAATAAGATTATGGACATCCATTAAATATGACGCAACTTATCCAGTCCAGTCCATATCAAATGGACCACTAAAAATTGCTGGCCCAGTCCATTAATTATGGATGGACTGGGCCGAAGTCCAGAAAGTGGTCCACCCATCGAGAGCACTGTTTTGAGTATTGCACTACGGCGCAAAAGAAGGGGGAGCATTTTAGAACACAGCAATTGTTTGAATAGCTTCATTTTGTAATTCACAGCGGTATTCAACGCCCGTGAAACGCAAAACTATCAGTTGAGACCCTAGAACGGCCAGTTCGCGCAACTGCCCCCGCCCCCCCTTTTTTTAGGGCAGTTCACAGAAGTTGGACTCCCAAAACTGCCGTGACCTAACTGTTGAGAATGCAGACGAGGTTTAGATAGAGGTAGGGGGGGCGCTACTTTTGTATATTGAATGGTTCTGTGTGAAGATGTTGAACTTCTCCTTCTGCGCGGATGAAAATCCGTTCCGGCCTTGGACAGGACTATGTCTTGGATGTATCGTCTTGCGTGGTCCGCGCAGTAAACTCTTGTGGCAGTATTGTTGGACGTCGCCGTTCTCTGACGACGACTTGACGCGCGTAATCTGGGCCTGAATCCACTCTTGTAACTCTGGAATTTCGGCGAGGCGGTATGATACCAGCGTGAGAAATGATTTGATTTGATTTGATTAGATCCCTCTGATCAAATCAAATCAACGAAAATCCAAAGCTAATCAAATCAAATCAAAGCTAATTAGATTATAATTAATTATAATTAATTATTTCTCGCTCAAGGTATTGCCGACACTTACCGATGCATACCGATATTTACCGATATTTACCGATAATAATAGTAAAGAAGCATAGAGACTAAGAGCTTATTATACTTTTAAACAACCATTAGATCTTATAAATACTGCCTATAAAGTATTTTTTTTTATACTTATATATAGTAATATTAGAGTTCTTTTTACTAATTTTAGCTACTTTAGTCCTTTTTACATAAGAAATTATAAGACTTTGATTAGCCTTGATTATAATTTATATCAAATCAAATCAAATTAAAATCAATGATAAAAAATTCTAATTAAATTAAACCAAAGCTAATTTGATTATAATTGATTATTCTTTCTCACGCTGTATAAAGGAAATACCTAGCCTAAGAGGCTAGTTTTAACGCTTTTGAGGGACTTTTAAAGTGCTTTGAGGTGTGCTTTTAAAAAGTTGATTCATGTTTTTTGTGATGTTTTTCGCCTCTACGGCAGTGCCTCCTAGAAAACCAGGGGAGCATCATCACGCTACTTTCTTTACTATAGACTCACCCTAAAGTGACGCTCCGCTGGCCGTCCGGGGGCAGCCACCCTCGACTGCCCTCGACAACCCTCACACACCCGGCAAAACCCTCACGCTACAAGGTCTGCGAGCAAAGATTACAACGACTTCTTTATCAAGCTCGCCGAAGCCTCAAGGAATTGTTTTAATCGACGACGGCAATCATCAGCACGCATCAAGTTATCGAACTGACATATTTTCAAGGCTATAAACCTTTTGAAATAGACTATGTGACGAATCAGATTTTCCAGTCGAATAGAGGCCAAATACAAGCTCAGCATCTCGGCCAGCCGAAGCCTTCCTAGGTCCAGTTTCTGAGCACAACCTTCAGACTTCGCAGCACTCGACCACTTTCATCCCTGCATGAAACTACTATAAACAGCACCGGCTCTAGCATCTCTCTACAGTATCTACGGTTCAGCAGAACCCCTAGATCCAGACCTACCCGCGTCTGAGTATTCTAAAGACAACTTGGTGGTCTTAACAATATCGTGACCCTTAGCCCCAACTATTTCCTCCTGACTCTCGTTTCTCAGTCCTGCACTGCATTCTGTTACTCGTCCTGCCTTTTTTCGAAACCCATCTCTGTTATTACTGGAAACATCACCAAGTTCAAAATCCGAGAGATAATTTAGAGTATGACGGCGGCTAGATCGAGCTGTATTACTTGTATTGCGGAATGAGCTCCCTAGCAAAATCGGGAAATGGCGCCGGAGCACAGGCTTCAGAGTTGGTAGACACGCGCAGATGATCCCGACATCGATCTCGATTGTGCTAGGGTTGCATTAGCATAAGAGGCAGAAGCGATTAAGACTATGATACATACCACCATACTAATGCAGGGACAACAGCCCATGTGATGTCCGGGTTCTTGAGCAAAGGAAAAAGGTACTTTAAACGAACGATGCTGACGATACAGACACTTCCGGACCAGCATTGTTAGCCCGATGTTTGTCAAATGCTTCGAGTGGGTGGAGGTTTCCCTACAATGACCCTGCCATGAACACGCCGATCAAGCCGGCTTTCTGCCTACTTGGCAGCTGCAAGTTCCACAGCATCGGAATCGGGAGAGTTAGCATCGCAAAATCCGTTCCGATATTCAGTCCCGCGTTGACAAAGTAGAATATTGGGCGGTTGATACACGATCCGGAGGTAATGGAGAGGTCCCAGCTCCTTGCTATTGGGGTGCAGCTGAATAAATTCGTGAACGCTGATCCCAGATTGTATCCGACCACAACTACTATTACCGAGTACACCGCGATCCTGAACTTCCTATCGGGCGAAATTCGAAGGTATAGTAGAAGGATCGAAAGTTTAATGAAGAGGATAGAGAGACAATAGATAATAGCCGAAGCCAAATTAATCTGTCGAAAGATCACAGTTAGCATCTTTCCTACTACAAAGGTTCTGCTATTAACACTCCAATTGCGAACCCCTATGATATGAAGTTGATTGGAAAGTCTTACCCTCAGGTAATATGGACTGAAGGTGGTAAGTGGAAGATTCCACAAGTGAACACCCAGTCCATATTTGCACACTATCACATAGTTAATTACTGTCCTCAGACGCGAACGGCTGCAGGAGTAGAGTTTGAACCCACAGAAAAAGCAGACAACAGAAAAAGCGACGGACAGGATCTATTTCCCAAGAGCTGTGAGCACTCATTCACTTGGAGCCATGGTTCATAGGTTCATTACCCATCCTACAATTATGGAGTCTCGGAATCGTCAGTCTCACGGCATGGATCTTGGTGTTCAAGTAACGTACAATCCTCGATACCTGTGCTGCGTGTAATATACACTCGGCTATACATCCGCAACACAACCACGACTGTCGAGAGAAACAAGAATATTCCGTTTACGACAACCACCTGATGTCCGATATACTCAGGATTCACGAAATTCGGCGTCACTCCAGGGGGAGGAGGAAGAGTCCCGACAATTGCTTGTCTCCCAACATTAGGAGCGAAATCGGACATCGCGACTTCGTGTGCGAATAAACGTCAATGAGGCTTCGGAGGCAGGTTCGTCTCAAAAATGGAGTATCAAATCTCTGACAAGAACGAGTATCAAATCTTTGAAGAGAAGTAGGCCAGAGCCCACATATATGGATAAGCTGGTATTACTGAAGGGGCATCTTCTCAAAGTCTGATTTCGGCATTGTAGGGGTTAACCATACAGTACTGTTGGCCTACTCTACGTCAATACGCCATCATCATAGCGTATTCTGGGACAGGAAAGCTTTGAGGGGCTAGAGGAGTGTGGAAAGTTCCATGTGAGGCGCATGCACTGGCTTCTGGAATACGCATTTCTGCACTATAAAGCTACCAACTTCCCGGAAATTCTACATGGAAGCCACGATCCTTCAGATAATACCGTTGTCTCAATGGGAAATGTTCTTGAAGAAC
>MU270864.1:0-11615 GCA_021432625.1 Leptodontidium sp. 2 PMI_412
GTCCGTTTAATAATAATATTTCAAAATTAAATTTACTATTTTTCCTTTAATTATATTAAGTCATAAATAAGATATTTTCGCTTAAATTATAAATTTTAATTTATATTTTAATATATAAGATCCTAAGAAAATTAAAGAATTTATAAAATCTTATAAGTATATTATATTATATAATATTATAATATTTAATAATATTTCAGTTTTTATACTTATATAACTTTTTAAATAAAAGTTATTTTTAGAAACTTGCTTTATAATTAAATTTATTTAAATCAAGTTCTATTATTTTAATTAACCACTTTTTTCAAATTTATAATATTAGTTATATACGAAAATGCCAAGATGTGTTGATTTAGCTATTCCCGTGTGTGGATTTAGCTGGAGCCTTAATTTAAAGCTTAAATTAAACTTATACTTAAACGTAAACGAGGTTAAAAATCGTTTCTTTCATTAATCTACTTCTTTTATAATTCTTTTAATATCTTATTAAGTAATTAATTATTTAACCTATTATATCGAAATCAACCTTACCACTTATAATAAAGTTATAATAGTCGTTTAAAAGATCCTATAACCGAACTTACTAATTCTTACCTTTATACCACGTAATATCTCCACGCCTAGCGAACAAGCTCTTACTACTTTATACTCTTAGTATATTATATAAGACGAAAAGCTTAATACTAGCGGTTAGGCTAATTAGCGCGAAAATAATAATATTAATCTTTACGATTAAAGTCTACTAAACGTTCGTAATTAGCACGAGAACCCCATCAATCCTCACGATTAAAGCCTACTAAACGTTACATAAGAGCTTAATTATAAAGATCGATTTTCAAACGAAACATATATTAAGAATATAAATAACTTCAGAAATAAGTAAATGTATAGCGATTCTTAGTGTTCGGCGAACCTTAATATTTACTCTTCATTTAATTATAATAATAACATAAATAATTAAGACGCCCCTCGAGATAGGTAGCCCTCTGAATAAATTATTACCTCTTCGATCCGGTGCTAACCGGATATTATATAATATACCTCTAAACGTAAGTAAAACTATAAGGATAGTAAAGCTTTAAAACGCGTATAAATTAAGCTCACAAATACGGCTAAAGATAATCCTAAATACCTAGTAAAATAAACGAATAAAGAAATTACTTAGAAGTATTATATACTTATTTCTTTATTATCGTAAACATTAGAAATCCAAAATTTAGTAAATAAAATCCTTACAAAGTCGTTAACTACTATTTAACTAAGGATAAAATAATAATCCTCTTTCGTACTAGTATATTAGTATTCTTAAAGAATCTTAGAACTAATCGTTTTAATAATTACACCTATTATAATCTAAAAGAATTTAAAAGCTAAGTACTACTACTAAAAGTATTTAAAAGCACGAAACGCAGTACCTCTTATCCAGTCCGTTGCTCGAGGATACTTTACTCGGAAATATACACGAGAAACTCGCAAGATTAAAGCTATTACTACAATATAAAGAGTGTGGCGTGGTCATAAATAACATAAGAGCTTTGACACGCTTCGTACTAGCGTAGTTCTTATATAAGCTACTGCGAAGGCCTTCTTACAAAGGAGAAAAATCATAAATACTCGAAACGCTATAGTATTAATTTAAAGGGCGTGGAGACAATATTAGGACAAGTAAACGTTATCTCTAGCCTAATAATTAAGTCTACGAAAAATTAAAAGTATAAAGGGACGTAAATATACTTAAGATTTGTACTGTCACATATAATTCCCTAATTTTACTATTTAATTAAAGCCCGAGTAGGACGCTCTAGAATAAAGTAAAGGACCGCAAATAATCTTAGTCCTAGATCGACGACTAAAGTAACTTAAATTTGTTATAAAATATGTAAATAAAAAAAAAAGTTTATAAATAAGTTTATTAAGCCTACGAAAATAGTTTTTTTAAGTCTTAAAGAAAATATATTTAATAAAACTAATAGCCAAGTTTCAAGTCGAGAAAGCCGCGCCTCGAAAGAAAGGATAATCATCTCCGAGAAATAAGTATATTAACCTCTTCTTCTTAGAAACGATTAAGCCTAAGTGTAAAAAGATTAATAAAGGGAGGAAAGGTAAAGAGGCAGTAAGTAAAGAGTAAAGAAAATAAAAGAAGAAAAAGAGAGAAAAAAGGGAAAAAAAGCGTAATTAAGCAAAAAAATGTTTAATTATTAGACAGGGGAATTAAGGAAGCCGCTATAAAAAATAACTAAGCAATTGGGCGACGGCATCTTAGTTTAATTTCCTACTGACGTAATAAAAAGTAAGTAAGTTTTTGCCTTTATTACTAACGAAACTCGTTATCTTGCTTTATTAATTATTAGTCTTAAAAAACTCTAAAAGGATTAGTATTAAAAAGTCGTAGACTATATTAATAAGTATTATTTAAGGTTAAAGAAGTAAATTAGTACGTTATCTTCTCTTTCTTTTTTTTTTTAGGGATAATAGCAAATGAACTTCTATCGAAATAGCTATTAATCGAGATAATTCCTCGTGACAAATTGCTAATTATTTATTTAATAAGTTATTTTAGTCCTTTAATTATTACGAATAGTTAAGGCTGAATAGCTCCCCTTCATTAGAGCTATCTTAGGAGGCTAGTTCTTTAGGGGAGCTATCTTAAACGCGTTTAAAAGTATTAACTATTAACACTTAGCGGGCCGATACAGTACTCGACCCTTTACTTAATTAGAGGCTACCTAGCTAGACGTCGTTCTCTAAGGGAAAATAATTTACTCCTTAGGGCGATAATTAAAAGGTATAATAGCTATTTAACTAATATAAGGGAAAATACTCTTTTGCCTAAGGTAGCAATTAATAGGCATAAAAGTTATTTAGTTACTTTAAAGGGGAATCTACTTTTTTAAACGCACTGATAAACTTTTCTTCGTTAAATTTATCCGACACAGGCAGGCATGCCGCGAGTATTATAAACAGTATAGAATACTAATAATCTAAAAAGAAGAGATTTAGTGTGAATAATAATTCTATTATAGAGGGGATTTCTAGGTCTATATAACTACTCTAGCTTATCACGTGTATACTCGCTTAGACGGCCTAATTAGGCAAATGTAAGCTTAAACGAGTCTTTACTAAATACAGTTGCTTCCGGTATTTTGAGACGCAAATCCCAAAGCTTCGTATAACTATTGTTTTAGCCTAGAAAAGCCGTGTATTAAAAACCTTAGATTCTATGGCTGTAACCTATAAAAGTCGGAGCTTTATATTAGACGTATATGGCTTGTTTAAGCTATTTCCGGCTGATTTAAGCCTAGAATAGGCTTTACTAAGTATAAAAGCGAGCTTTTGAGCGAGGTAGTTATATTATATATTTAATATAATCTTATACAATCAAGACCCCTATATAATCGATCCTAGGCTATTATTACCACAATTCATAAAAATAGCCTTTCTTATATCTCTTATATAATACTCCTTAGTCGTGCTTAATATATATTTTAAGAAATAACTAATATCACTAAAAAAGAATCTAACTTTATATCTTAAAGTAAGTCGTAAATCATTACGTAAGGTTATATTATCCACTTCTAAAGTAAGTAAAGTATTTAGTGAGGGCCACTTTTATAATCTACTAATTTAGACTACGCCTTTCGCCATCAATTTCTATCTTAACTTCGGCCTTATCCTCGCAAGATTTTTCACGACTAAGTCTTACAAATTACTAAAACTCGTTAATAATCCCTTAAGAAAGGCATCTCGGTTACTTATAAATACTATTAATACTTAACGAGCTAATGTAATAATTAACGCTTTACTTAACTAGATATTACTTAATTAAACGTTATCTTATAAGTAAAACGCCTTTAAGTTAGTACAAAGTCCTTCGGGCCAATATACTTCTAAAGACTAAGATTAGTTTTACTACTAAATTAATAATAAAATTTCAAATTTTAGCGAGGACTAATATCTTCAGTCACTACTAATAGTATAAGTAAGAGAAACTAAATACTATCCACTTAGAATTACAATTAAAGCCCAAAATAAAATAAGAGTACCTTATTATGGAATTATAAGTATAAAAGAATAAGCTTATTTCACTTAATTATTTCCTTAAAGATTTAATTTATTATAATACGTAAAGAATAGTAAAAAGAAAAATATTTAGACTTCTTTCTAAAACCGCAATTTATATTTGAGGCATATATATTACTCGAGATACTTATAAGCTATAAAAGCTAAGATTACAATTATTTTTACTATCGCCTTATGGTCTTCCTTTCGCTAATCGTATTTAAATTGTAAATACTATAAAAGTTAAATTAGAGCTTAAATAAATATATCCTCTTTATCTTTAATAACTTATTTATTAATAAAGCAAATACTGTTATTAAGAAAAAGTCGATAGTATTAGAATTAAAAGGCCAACGCTCGAGGTCCTTTATTTTAACGGCTTCGTTATTCTTAACATATTTTTATATTAGTTTTATTATTATATAACCCACGAATTTAACGTTTAGGAAATTACTTAACACGCTAATCTCACGATAGTATTCTTAACTAATTATTTCTTTATATTAGCTAAGATTTAGCAAACCTAATCTAAAACTTACTAATTTTAATATCTTCACTAGGACTAATAAGTACGTTTGAGGTTCTTAGCGAACCGTGCTTTAAGCCTTTTAAGGCGAAATACACTAAACTATTAAGGATCTATTTCTATTAGTATTATATTAAAACTTTTACGTTTGAGGTATACTTATTTAAGGATCGCGATAAGATAAATCTTTATAAGATATATAAACGATTTAGAGAAATGAGCAAGACTTATGTCTATATACTTAAGAATTATATAATAAGTTTATTTATACATAACATAATTTAAAAAAATTAAAAAAATTATTATAACGAATTTTTTGTAATATATAAATTTTCTTAGGAGCATTTGGACCTAAGAAGCTTTTTACGATAATAAAATCGCGCGTAAGGTCGTTTTAAATTGTAATAATATTAAAAACGTCGAGCTTAGGCTTAAACTTCTTTTAAAGGCTTCTTTACAAGGAATTATATTTTATTCTTATTAATTTATAAGGCTTGATCCTAAAGTTAGTAAGTAGCCTTTATTATAGCTAGCCCCTTAATACTAGTACTAAGGTTAACTTTTAGTAAAGCCTTTCTTTTTCTCTTAGTTATAAGATTTCTCTTAAGAATAACTACACTTCTTTCTCTTAATCTTGTTACAAAACTAGTCTTTAGCGTTATATTATCCCCGGTGTAAGTTTTCGGATCTAGGGCAAAGCCTTCTGGATTAGGAACTAGATGAGGCTATTAAGCTTCTTTTACTATCCTAAAATCAATAAGCGTTTGGCGCTTGTTCGAATTAAAGTTTATCTTACTTGTATTATAAGTAGTATAAAAATAATTTTAGCTTATTTGTGACAGTTAGGAGCGCCTAGAGCCTCATTTCCGGTATACCAGCTAACCGATCTTTACCGAGATTAAACCGAGCTTTACCGAGATTAAACCGAGCTTTACCGAGATTAATTAGCCCTATAGTGCTCCCCCTTTTTATATATAGAGCTCTTCTCTCTTTACCTTCTTTCTTACTTAGTTATAGATTCTAAGAGACTTTTATTATCTTCATATATCTAGTATTAATATGTGAGGCCGCTGTCACACGTGATTGTTATCTTTGTAAAGTAAGCGTCACATTATTTAAGTAAAAGAACGAAGTTAAGTAGAAGTATAAAATATCGAATAATAATGTAAATTAAATAGTTACGACTTCTTAATATAAGAAGTAGCTCCCCTTAGTAATAAGAAGTGTGTGAGTATATAAGATTAATTGCGTTTAATAAATAGTCTTATTTCGTCTCTCTTTATCTTCTTCTAAGACCTTTTATCCTTGTAACCTTATATTAATTGCGTTAAAAGATTAATAAGGATGCCTTCGAAATAGAAACATTTGAAGCTAATAGTACTTATTATTATTAAGTAAAGTTATAAAGGTATAAATCAAGAAGCTAATCAAGTAACAATCCAAGTTGTAAAGGCTAGCTTTATACCTAAGCTAAGTGGCCTAGTAGAACACATTAACTTTAGGTATTAATAGCTTTATGCCTTTGCTATGCGCCACTTCCTCAAAATGCCTAAGTAGCCTATAAAAAAGAATATTCTAGCGAAGCCCACTATTAAGGCAAGTAAAACGATGCTACGAAAGTTTATTAAACTAACTCGCCAATTAGGATTCGAATTCCCTTAGATAAATGCCTTAATACTTTATCCAAACTCGATTACGAAAAAAGAACCCGAACTACTTAGGCCTTTACTTGTTATGAGTAGCTTTAATAAAATAATAAAATAAAAGTATAAACTACTACTTAAGTAAACTTTTAAAGAGGATTATAAATTTATTTTTATAAACTACTTACATAACAAAAGAAAAAGCAAAGCAAAGGAACTACGTCCTTTTACGTTATCAAATCTAAATATTTTATATTCTTTAATAAGCTTACGAGGTTAAGAAAGAGTTTAGGCACGAGTAATTTAAATTACTAATCCCTAGGATTTATAACTCGGGGCTTAGAGGGCTTGTTACCTTAGGTCTTAATCCCGAGTTAATTTACACGAGACTTTACGAATATAAAGTGTCTAAACTAAGCACGATAATAAGATTAAAAAACAAATATAAATTTAAATAAGAGTGATAAGTAAGAACCTACTATTACGTATCTAAACCTTACTCACGAGTAAGAAAAGCGAGTAAACGTCATAGATAATATTAATATAAAAGGGATATTTAAGAAGTACAAGCAAAAGAAAGTAGCGAATAAGTAAAAAAAGTAATAAATATAATAGGAAAAAGAAAGACAAAAGTAGCTTTAGTGAGTAAACCTAAATATTTTAACACTATAAAGAGAGAAGTTAAAGTTAAAAAAAACTACAAGTATTATTATAAAATACAAAACTAAAAAATTAACTTCAAGTAAAGAAAATCTGAGTAACTAATTTAAAGTTAAGACTAGAAAAAATAAGGTTAGAAAATGTAAGATCACAAATTAAGGGATTACGGGGAATAACGGCGTTAGGATAAGAAGAGATACAAAAACAGTTTTGGAGAGTAAGTCTAAATATTATAATACTACAAGAAGAAAAGAGAAAGCTTAAAAAACTCCAAGTAATATTACAAAACGTACGACTACAAAATAAGCTTTAAGTAAAGAAAACCTGAGTAGAAAATATAAGACTAAAGTAAATATAATCTAAATTACGAGATATAAAACGATAGATTTCGGAATTATAAGAAAAGGTAAGATTAAAAAAATAAGAGCGAGAAAAAGAAAAATAAGAGAGAGAGAGGCAAGAAAAGAAAGAGACACAAGAGAAACTACTTAAGGCTACTAGCTTAGTCACTAGTTAATTAAGAACTAAGGCTTAGGATATTTATATAAGTCATACACACTCTGATCTAACTTCTCAGCCAGATTCGAGTACTAGTATAGAACTATTAGTTGTTACTTCGTTAAGCGAGTATAGATCGGGCAACAAGGTTCGTATCAAGTTCGAAACTAAGGAGAGATTTAACTAGAGGGAGGCATCATCTATCGTCGTCGACCCATCTAATCCGTCCGAGGTCATGCGCAAGGCAAGGGAGTACATGTGGAAAGGGTTACGGATTTTAAATACTAAACTGCGCATATTATCCCCGGACGAATACTTTCGAGTCGTGACGGAGAACAAAACTAATACTATACTCTTAATTCTACAGAAGGAACTTGTTATCGATGACGAACTTATAGGTTCAGTATTTAATCTTCACGTAAAAAGGATTAGTATAGATATATCTCGGTTCTTCCCTCTGCTAAAGAGACGCGCGTTAAATTAAGGAAAGATAAAGCCACGAGACAAGGAGAAGAGTCTATCCTTATACTGCTAGCTACGAAGTTTAAAGGACGTGATTGCCGCCAATCCTTTTCTTATTAGAAATATTTCCTTATTACTGAATAATAGTTTCTCCTTACCCCCATACGAATTGTACTAAACTGAAATTTTAAAAAGGCGTCCTTAGTGAGTGACATAGTTTTCTACTAGCCCACGATGACGACTACCGCCGGCAAGGCTGCGGTGATTTAGACGTTTAAGGTCATCTTATCTTAAAAGAGTAGATGGGCGAAATTAACACCTCCGCCAAATCTACTAAAGCTTATTAAACCCTAACCCGCGTAATATATTGTAAAGTCTACTCACGCACGCTTAATACTCGGAGACTAGCTTTAAACGCTATATTACGTTCTCCTTCTTCCTCCGGATTATTATAAAGCACACTAGAGACATTCTTATCCGCAATATTAAACTCCCTATGACTATCTAAAACATTTCCTACGAGCGACTCTCGAAGCTCATTTACTAGAGCTATCTTAGTTATTGTATCTCTCTGACGGCTAACACCCCGAACTGTGACCGTAGTAGACAAAGATAGTAATACATGGCGACTAGGAGCTTAGTTCAGATCGCTATAACCGCTAGTTAGTCGCGATAGAGCTTGGAAAAGACTAGGAGAAGAATGTTACATTCGAGGAGAAAAGCGGTCCGGAGTTATTAATGGTATGTTACGAGGCTGAACCTGACCTTGGCGCAGAGAACTTACACTAAAAGGCTGAGCTCGAGTCATGATCGGAGAAATCCGACTCGGAAGACTAACATTAAGAGGATTATAGATAGAGCCTGAAGCTCCGGACATCGTGCGACTATATTGCGGGACTTGACCACGGTTAGGAGGAGGAGAAGCACTGTATAAGTTAGTTCCTACGAAGCCTCGTTAAGTGCTCGGAACTTAGTAAGAAGTGTGACGACTGACGCTGCCCAGAGCCTCATTTCCACCGGCTCCACTTAGTACTGCCCAATCGGGACGTACCGAGATTACTATGGTGCTAGGCATACTAACCTCTTGTATATAGACTTATTCTTTCCTTACCTTCTTTCCTCTGTAGTTGTAGATTCTAAGTTGATGCTTGGTATCGTCATATGTCCTGTGTTGATATGTGAGGCGTCAGTTACCGTGATTGCCGTCTTTCTAGGGCAAGCGTCACAAGAAGAAGGCTGGCGAGAGAGGGCTATTTGTATATTATGATTACTTCCGTAGCTTGAGCCGCTGAGGTTTCGTTAATGAGAAGGACTAACTGTAGGACTAGGAGTAAGAAAAGGGTTTTGTTAGACCGGAGGAGTAGGAGGAATCGGCATGTTACCTTACTGATTTAAGAGAGGGACAGTACTATATAGCTAGTTGTTGGTAGCAAAGTGGTAATTAGTGCACTTGAGAAGACACTATTTGCTGTTTAGAAGAAGATCATGTATAATAATAGTCTCCTTGAATTGGCACTTGTTACCTTTCTTGACTCGCTCACATCTAGTGCCTAAGATACTTCGTATATGCGCTAGAAGTGCTACTTAATACTTATTACGAGTGACATTTAGATACGTAGTCAGATCTCGGCCGACTCGCTAGTTTAACCATTGACTATCCGCCGAATAGAAGCGTAGGACTTAGGTTAGCGTTTTGCCCTATAAGAAATGCGATCTTGGACGGAGGCGCTATATCGTGCGCGAAGATATAAAGTAAAGAGTTAAAGAAAGTGAAAATACGAGGCCCAGATCGTTAATACGAGACGCAAAAGAAGAAGTCGAAGTGAAGAAGTGTGACTAAGACTCGAAGAAGCCGACGGAGAAAGACTTAGAAGTAGTCGGGTACGCCAGGACTTAGAGGAAAGTTAGACTTTTGTGATGCTTTTAGAAGAAGGTTTTTAGAAGAGGACGTTACTTTTTATACTCGTTTTTAGAGACCTCTAAAAGCGATTCGCAAATGACGTCACGGCCTGTGAATTATTCCTCAGATACTTTGTCTAAAAACAGAAGTTACGACAACTTTTTTGTAAATCATCCCCTTCGACGTGGCCGAATTAGGAAACTACGACCCCGACTTTCGTACAAAGCTGAGAGCTTGGCACTACCTCTACGAAGCCAATTCTTCGATCATTCTACGACTACTATTTCTCTTTTACGACAATCAAGTATCGTACTTTAATTCTACAGAGGAATTTAGGAACTCGAGGGCGAAGTTCGCTTTAAGAGGGGGATAATGTAGTTGCCAGAGGCCTTATGGCCTAAATCTAGTTACTCAGACAATCGGTCACATGACTGCCCCTATAACCTTAGAAAATTCTTCCGTAATTTCAATAAAATCGCTTTTTACAACTATAGACTCGGTCATTTTAAGTAAAAGTAAGTCTTCCTTAAACTTTTCAGATGTCACTAAACCAACCAAGCTTTATAAGTAATCCTCTAAACATTCTCGGTAAGTCCCCCCCCCCCCCCTTTCTGGCCACCCCTGGTTTCCGGCCACCTCGCTTAATTTCAGTACCTTTCATTCTTTACCTAATAACTTTACGCTATATTAACTTCTATAACTGACTCCGTAGAATCTAAATCTCCTTTTAATTCTAATTTTATAGCTCTAATTTCACAATCTCTAGTTACAATTTAAGCCTCTTAAATAACACGTGTTATAATAAACTTAGAATTTAGACTTGTCTAAACCTTCTTACGTTTCCTTGGCTTTAACTACTTTAATTTAGTCTCTAGCTCTTGAATTTACATATTAGCCTGCCCTAAATTAAAATCCTTCTAGTTAAACCCCTTAGTAATCTTCTTAAAGAGTACACGTTAAGTTAAAAGGTAGTTATATAACGAATTCGCTAAAGTACGTAATCTTAAGTAAAGATCTTTTCGGCCTTTTAGAGTAGAAAAAGGTAAAGGTGTTTTTAGAAGCTCTAAAAGTAAGGTAAGTATCTCTTAAGAAGTCAGTTTAATTAGTTTATTATTATTCTCTAATAATAATCGACTTATTAGAGGCTTAGTAATAGAGACTAGCTATAACTTACTAGATTTTTAACTAGCTTTAATATTACTAAGTGTAATACTAGCTTTACGTGCCTTTTAATAACATAGGAGAAAGTTGCGCTTTCTAATTAGTGTTAAATCGATTAAAGAACTCAATTTATATAACTCTTTTTAGTAGGCAGCTTTTAGTAGAGAGAAAATCGACAAATCTAAAGGTTATAAGACGTGTGACGTATATATAAGTAAAAATAGAAGGTATATATTATACTTATAGTACCTCTATAAGAATTCAGTAGTCTCATAACTACTATAGCTATTTAGAATAAGTAATCGAGCTAAATAATCACGTGGTTTAGTTTGCAGAATAAATATCTTCTTAAGTTATTTAAGAGTAGTAGCATTAGTTGTCCACTTATTCTCTATTATAGTAAAGTACTAAGACTTAAATAAGTCTAATTAAGCTAGAAACTATTATTATTAAACGGTTTTGCCCTTGTAAATTATAAGAGATTTAGTTAACGCTCTTATAGCTAATATATACTTAATTAACGAGGTCTAAACACGTGAACTAAGCTGTTTTCCTTAAACTCTTACTCGTTTAGTATACTCTATAATATATCTATTAGCTCTATAACCTTCTATAATACTAGCTTCGTCTATATTTTATCGTTACACAGCTAGAATTGCCTTAATTACTAGGACCTCTAGTTTTTAAAACTATAGTTAAATAACCT
>MU270865.1:0-11550 GCA_021432625.1 Leptodontidium sp. 2 PMI_412
AGTGTCAGAGAACGCACTTTCTTACTTTTTACAACTGCTTTAATTCATAGATAACTATTACTACAGAGATTCTTTTTCTTCCGTGTGCGATATAATTAATATAGAAACGTGATATGACACATCTTGTATCAGAAGACTTTTTATAGGCTTTGATATCTTTGTGTTCGAATAATTCGTCTCTTATATATTTTTATAACTTTGATAAAGAGAGGCTTGGCGGAGGTGAATTTTATATATTATTGTTATGATCTTCTAGAAGCTTCAACTTTATTCTTTCGGTCAACAGAGCTAACTGTACGTATACGGGGAATCGGTATCGTGATAGGCTTGGCGCTTGCTAGTCACATGATACTTCGCTTAGCCCCTTCTGGTAGGTGGGGTTAAGAATCTTTAGAGAGTGTGGAGGGGAAGTCGATTTTGTAAGCGACTGTATACATTGCCGACATGTGTCGCCAATCAGTACCCAGCCTTACCAAATAGGGTCAGTTTTCCTCAATCTTGAGCAGATCGAGCATGGACAGCCGTCTCTACTCAAGTCATACTGTGAGCAAGCCATCTATCATGGCGAATCCAAGGCGGAGTGCATCTGGCTGTGTATGCAACATGGCCGGAAGTGGATTGCCAAGGATATCAAGTTTAACCCCGAAAATCTTCACTGGGAATTGAACAACTACGGAGGCAGTGTGGATGGTTGAAGCGTCATTCATTGTTTTCGGCGGGCACGTAGGGTTTTCCGGCACGCAGGGACGGACGTAACAAGTGTTGTGCTTGTCGTCACAGTCACGGTCACGAATGCTGTGACTAGGCAGTGACGGCCACGGGGCCTCACAGATATTGACCAATGCCGTAACATAAGCAAGAGCAGAGTCCATGAAGGTGAGTCTGCCCTTGTCAACATCATCATCATACAATAGTTGAGAAGAGACTCATAAAATGGCGCAATCTGTCCGCCAAACATACTTACCCGTCTACCCCCAACAGTGCCAGTATATCCAGCCACAAATAAAACCTGTCCCTGCCACCACTAATAAGGGAAAATCTTGGACTGCGCTAAACACAGCTTTCCCAGCCCTTCCGATGCCATCTAGGGCGCGGGAATTACGAATCGAAGCGAACATCACGTGGAGGATGACGACGCCCGCAAGAAGCCAGGTGAAGAGAACAAGCAATTTCGCATATAATAGTTTTGGCACCTCGGCCTTCACCTTTAGCCAAGTTGCCATGATTACCAAACGAGCTCCAGACCTTGCAGAGCTGCATTTCGAACGAGAGCCGCTCGAGTGATCTTGGTGCAGAAAAAAGTTGCGGATTCGATCACAGAGTACTGGAGACGACGCTCTTCGGCGTGGATTTTTGTTATCCTCAACTTTGTCGACTTGAGGAGGATCTCGAGGTGAAAGGTGAGAAGCCTTCGAATGAGACATATGGAAGTTGTTTGCAGGTTAATCTGAATGGCTGCAAGTGCCGATATTTGAAGACTGAAGCAAGGACACAAGTCTCACCTTTATCTGTATCTCTCAAGGAGCAAGAAGCGGCTTGCTACCGAAAACGGACGCAGGAACTTGAACACTGGGGCTCCCAGTATCTTGGAAGTGGCTGTTTAGGGAAGCTGCCTCAGTGAGCCCAGATTTTGAAGTAGGCCTTGTTACCAAGAGTCGCGTAAGCGAAGGGATGTTATTGTACGCCGGGTCGCGTGATTGGTTACTTGTTATTGATGAAGCGCAGTGAGCTTCAATTCTTGCCGCGTATAGTTCTGCCTTTGGTACAGTTAGATTGATCAACGCATTGCTGTATTTTGTTCTCTATAGTACCACTGATTACGATACTGCTCTGCACATTCCAGCGACAATACATTATTTTCTAACCACGCATGAGAGTGGGGTAGCAGACACATAGTAAAGAACGAGGTAGCTAGCACCAGGCATCGCTCTGCAATTTGTGAGCAACATCGAAAGATTCCAGCGGGAGAAGGGAAAGTCTTAAAGCACGGGGGAGGATATTTCCAGGGTCTCTTTCTTATTTGTTCTTGATTTATCTAGAGTACTACGTAATAGATATTCCTACGTGACGGAAGTGATTCTCTGCAATGTGTTCATCGTCACCTACCACATCGACGCACCACTCCAGAAACATCTTGAACTCCCTTGCAATGAAGTCCTCGTTTTCGTGCCACTTTTTCTTGATGAACTTCTTTAGTACGCCAAAAAAAAAACTCCGCAACAGGATTAAAGTCAGGCGAGTACGGTGAGAGCTGCACGATCTTTTCTGAATCGTGCCAAGAGGCGTTGTCCATTACGATAACAGATTTTGGCTCTGGGTATCTGCCACAGTGATGTAGCAACTGGGCAATGAAGTCTTCAAACAAATCACAGTCTGTTGATCCTTGGTATACTCGCCTCAGAATGATGCTATCTTGCGCGTATGCTGGAAGAATGTGCTATCCTTTCCCTCGACCGAACTTTGTGACATGGATTGCGGATGAACCCATCGGAGACCACCCCAACGCCGGTGCCCAGCCCTCCCATCGCAGCCAGACTCATCCACAAAGACAAGCTGGTCGGATTTATACCTCGATATCCTATGTAGGTAGTGGTCTCGAAGATCGGCATCCCGTTGTTGTGCGATGCGTCGGATCGTTTTTCGTGTCCAGCCTATTGACCTCAGAGTCCAACCGATTGATCTCTCCGATATCCTTTTACGAAACCTGCGATAGAGGAAGTCGGCCATGTTGCATCGATACAGGTAAGGCTGTTTGATTAGTAAGTCGCAGAGAGCTTCGTGCATAGGTGGTGTAATGCAGCTACGACGGCCGACGGTTGTGGCTATTAGCTTGGTCTCGAACCCTTCTTTTAGCAATGCGTTGATTAAAACATGCTGTGCAGCATTCAGTTGTGGCGCCATGTTTGGTGACAAAAATGGATGACAGGAAAGAAGAGGAGGGGAGGAGTGACGGAGGAAAATAATGGAGACGGTCGCTAACCAATTCTGTTTCTGCAGGGGCAGAGTTACAGTATCTTCATGGTATAGAACAAGTGTCGAAAGGCGCTCCAACCCGTGATTATACGGCCAGAATAGGCCTCAAAACTGGCAGAACCACGAGAGTGTCAATTTTGGATCTGAGGATGTCGCAAAACTTCATATAGCGTCCGCGGGCTTTACAATACAGTACAATATAGTACGGGACTATACTTTGAATAGTTTACTGAAACACGAGACTCCGAAAATGCTTTGTATGTGCATCAGATTTAGATCGAAGACGAAAAGCGTATCTGGCGAGGTTGGATCAGCGCGACAAGGCTCTACTACCTCAGAATGGAGTTTCCATCGGTCGAACGCCCCATCACCGCCTGAGCGTACAGGCGCTGGAGCAGATGACTTTAGCTCTTTGGCGGCACCAGACAGAGAGTTGGTCATGGAACCTAGTGTTAATGCAACTATACAAGCAAGAGAGAATATTGATAAGATAACTCTATTCAATACTACTATCTAAATGCTCATTCCAGAAAATCCTGTGATAAGCTCCGTCACCACTGCCCAAAAGACTACGTGATACCAAGGCACATCAAGATGAATACCCGACCCAGCAACAGGACGGCTGGAGGACAAATAAGTACTGGTCTCTGGAAGAATTTGACTCGCTGTTGGGGCATTCAATATTTGAGAAGACCCCATGCTCGCCGGGGGAACATGTTTGCCAGTCGACGTAGCATTTATCATCTGCGTTCGACTGAACCCAAACGGTAGTGGAGTGTTGAATGTAGTGGCTGATGTCCAAGGTGCCTGACTCGATGTCTTGGTAGATAACGCGGAAATGGTTGTGGTTATATCTTGAGAAGTCCCACTCGGACGGAAGGAACCGAGGTTGGCACAAGACGTAGGATTGGTTGTCATCAGGATGATTCCAGAGCCAACCTGACCATCGTATTGGATTTCTACCGTCGCTTCTGATTGCAAACTGGTACAGCTCTCAGCAGTATCAGTTCGAGCAAAACCGTAGCCAAATAAGAAGACGACCACAACCAGAGCTTGATTTATAACCATTCTTAATGACAAGACATTGAACTGGACACTACGTGGGAGCCCTATTTTCTCCTCTCATCTCCTCTCCGTCTTTATAGGAATTTCAAAACTGGCATATAAGTAGGAGCCAAGAATTGCTCATTGTAGAGGCCAAAACTGGCTCATTCAAACACTTATAAATAGTCCCCACCGCCTCCCATTTCATTTTTACCTCGAAGACCTTCCACTACCTATCATCCGCCTCGAATCAAAGCCCTGCTTTCTGCAATGGGAAGAGGAAAGAACAATAGCAGCAAAGGAGCGACAACAACGCGGGTAACAAAGCCGGGGGCGAAGCCGCGGACCAGACTGAGTCGAGTAATAAATACTTCAAGGAAATTGGATCAAGATGCAAGAAAGCAAGCGGCTGGAGAGCGGCTATCGAGAGCTCTGAAAAGAATTGAAGATGCAAAGCCAAGGAAACAAGACAATATTGCCAGAAAGGCTGATTTAGAAAGACGTCTTGCGGAACAGCCTGCGGCAGAACAAGAAACGACCAAAACAGAACTTGAGGCACTGGACCAAGAGATGAGTGGTGTCGATGCGGAGATTGAGAGAGCAAAAGAAGAGGAGACGAATGCTAGGAAGGAGCTAGAAGATATTGAAATGGAGGATTTGTCTGAGGAGCCACAGGCTCACGACCCGGATAACCCTATAAGAACGACTGAAGGATCTGATCTCAGCGGTCCTCCTGAGGCTAGAAATCGGTCAGCAGACGAAGATACTGATGAGGAAGAAGAAGGGGACGAAGAAGAGGAAGAGGAGAACGCTTACCCGGATCTTATAAGTCACGATGAAATAAGGAGAGGACTCGGATTGACTGGTGGAGAATGTCTGGGTTGGACGAAGGCTGGACCCTACGGGAAGCGAGCCGTTGTCCAACTGGGCCCGAAGAGCTCTCCCGCCTTCAGAACGATGAAGGCGCGCCAGTTCGACGGTATCATAGACCACAGCAGCAAGTTCAATATTGTCAAACACAGACGCTGTGATGTGAGGAACAAGGACGATACTAAGAAGTTCACATTGGACGATGTTGTTGGTATCAAAGGAGTCTCCTATTATGTTGAGGATGGCCACGAGGGGAATCCAGCTGAGAAGCTTAAACCTCTGCCTCCTAAACTGACAAAAAAGCAAAAGGAAGCTATGGAGCTCAGGGGTGAAAAAGTTGTCGAAGAACCCAGACCTAAACCCGAGCCTGTTCATGTTATTATCCAATGGAAGCAGCAGTACAGAGGTAGATGGAGAAGTCTCGAGACTAGGGAGGGGGTCCGCGCACTCTATGGCAGTGCTAACAATGGAGATAAGGCGATATACAAGGCCGCGTTGGCGCAGGAAAAGAGATACCAAGAGCATCTCGGAGGTCAACGGCCGGCGAACTCCCAGTCCCCAACTCCTTTTGCCCCAGGAGATGAGAATACTCCCGCCCCTGAAGGTGAAAGAGGCGAGGCTACGATTGTCACGCCACCTGGAGGAACCCAGCCAGAAGCCCGACCAGCTGGAGGACAAACAAGCTCTAGCAGAGCTGCGAAGCAAGCGGCAATGGATGAGTTCAAGGATGACTACTTATTGGCAGCGGGGCAAAATGAGTGGAAAGACTTGACACCGCAGCAGCAGTCGGATGGGGTTGAAGCGTTCCGCCTTTTCTGGGGGAAGAAGCAAGTAGCAGTCTAACTTCTATGTCTGCTGCATTTTGAGTTTTGATTCTGATTTTTAGGTATGGAGGATCCAGATTGTCGTGTTTTTTTCTACCTGAATTTGTCACCTCGGCCGCTGCTTTCATATCTTTGGGCCTCTTCTCGTTCTTTTCGTATTCAAAGTCTACTGCCTTAATTCCTTACTCCGTAGCCTATTGCGAGAAGTTTACTCTTCTATCGGATTCTCCTTTATAATCTATATATTTCGTAATATTGGGATTCAAAATGTCGAATGGTTGCTTTTCATCTTTGGCGAATACTGATTTGGTGCGCGAATGATTTTAAATATATAACTTAGTTTAATATTATTTAATAAGTTAGTAACGTCCATCCCTGCGTGCCGGAAAACCCTACGTGCCGGAAAAAATGATAGGTACATTGACTTCAAGTATCTTAAAATCCATACACAACGTAACATGTCTTATTATTCTTTGTCAATTATATTCCGTAGCCACTCCCGGACACGTTAGATCCTTTAGACTGAAAAATCACGTTCGCGTCGTCGTCCTTACGCCTGATTTGCAAAGAGTCTCCTTTTATAGTAGAACAAAATTCCTTTACCATAGCTGCACTACCAAGCCTATACACACACAATTTATTACGCCCGGCGGCTAAGCCGAGAGGGCAACTATCACTAATCTACTAATACATTTCTGAAGAATTGTCCTAGTCTCCTTCGAGCCCATACAGAGTTCATTTCTAGCCTATATTTCCTCTTCTTTCCTATTTCTTACGGATTCTCGTGGGTTAGTAGTATTGTTAGTAGGCTAGCTTGAAGGCAATTCTCCAAGTGTTCAGCATCCTATCTTCGGCAACTGAAGCGGTGCCTGCTGTCTGTGGCACGAGGTGATGGGTGTAGGTTGGGTCGGGTGTCGCGGGTTAGGTGCTCTGGCTCATCTGCAGTTGGTTTGCGTCGAGTCGGCCGGTGGCTATTGCGAACTGTATCGTTGCTCGAACGGCCTTCATGTTCGGAGTCCAGCCTTTGTCATCTGATGGCGATTTCCCTCCTAAATAGAAGGAGATATTGCTTCTATGTGTGTCTGTGCATTGAAGCATCTCTGCTCGATGCGCCGTCCATTGCCTGCATCGGAAGAGGAAATGCTCTACTGTCTCTCTCGCTTGTCCACATGCACACTGATCTGTCGCTGTTGCTTTGATTCGATGGAGATACACATTCAGTCTTGCCATGCCTGTTCTAAGTTGAGCGAGGACGCTCGCTTCCTTCCATGCTAGTTTGTCGTAGAGCTGTCGCGTATGTCTACCTGGCAGTGCTGCGTCAACTCTTTTGGAATGTTTTCCGACATTTTCTGGCAAGCTCCTGCTAGTGCCTAGTTTAGATCGTGCCACGTTGAGGGTTGTCGATTGCACTCTGGGAGTTTGTATTTGTGGAGTAGCGTCTTGTTGGGTAGCCTCTCTCGCCTTCTCCTTGGCGAGCTTTAGGAGTTCATTTTCTTCGCTTGAGGGGGTCCACATAATCAATATCACGTTTCCCTCCTTCCGTAGTGATCTAATGGAGTTGTAGATATGGCGGACGTGCTCTTGCCCAGACTGCTGACGAGGTTGCCTGAGTGTGAGTACTGCTGCCTTGTTGCTTGTTAGCAGTGCAATGCTACGAAATCTGAGCTTTGGCAGCGCGCCCAACGCTTGTGCCATCGCTGCTAATTCTCCGGAATATGGATTCTGCTCTGATCTCATGCCGAGTGTAGAGGAAAAAGTCTCGAGCTTCGGACTGCCGTGTACTGACGTCGCCAGTTGGACAGCTCCGCCTACTCCCACCACACCATTCCTCGCCGAGCTGCTTACGGCAATGCGTACTGTCCAATCCGCATCTATCCTCTCTTCTGTTGTTCCGTCATAGATAGTCTGTACTCGTTTCTCCCAGGGTGCTAGTGTGAACGGGTTGATCGTTTCCAAGTCCTCCATTGCTATATCCTTGAGTGCGTCTGTCACCTGATAGAGTGGTGAGCGGTGTTGTCTTCTGAATTTTCGCATTCGAGACGTATTCCTGCGAATGGGGTTAGTATCGGGCAGGGTGTGGATGTCTGTCCATAATTTGACTGCTCGTCTCCAGAACCGATCTTGCGCAGGGGCGATGTGAGCCTCTGCTTCTGCTACGCTCGTTGCCACCGTAAGGAACGTTCCTACGATTGCTTGTGCTCCTATCCTTTGGACCCTGTTAATGGGTCCCACCAGCTTGTCCTTAAAGGCGTGCATCCAGACATTAGAGGCGTAGTCTACCACCGGTGCGACGGTGGAAGTGAAGAGCCGTCGCGCCGTCGCGGGAGATAAACCTCTGAGCCGCTTTAACTCCAAGGCTGCTTCCAGGCCTTTAGAGGCTGCCCTTGCAACATGCTCTCTGTACTTGAGCTTGGAGTCCATGACTACTCCGAGGATCTTGACATGGTCTTTTGGTTGAACAATTTGTCCCTTGATGATAAAGGGTTCCGACTCTGACTTGTACGGTTTGCGGGTGAAATGTATGATTGCCGTCTTCTCCGCCTCGAACGTCGCTCCGCTTCTTCTCTCCCAGTCTAGGGCTTCGTTGACAATGGCTTCGATACCTTCCCGGTTGCTTTGCGCAGTGGGGCCTGTGACCCATGCTGTGAAGTCATCAACGAAAGCTATCGCTCCTCCGTAGCTATCAATTCGTCGTTGTACGAGGTCGGCATTGAAGAAGAGGAACAAGATCGGAGACAGGGGCGAGCCTTGAGGGAGGCCCGCCTGTGGCAGGCTTCGGACCTCTGCGGACTGTCCGTTGATTTGGATCGTTGCTGTGCGTTCTGAACAAAATGCCTCTATCCATCGGAGAAGCTTCTCTGGTATACCTCTTGCTCTCATCCTTTGGAGTAATCTTTCTTTGCAGACTCCATTATAGGCTCCTTTAACATCGAAACTGACTAAGCTCACGATCTTTCGACCCCGCCAGGCGGTGTAGATCTGCTCTTGTAACAGTATGAGCGCTTGTTCTGCTGATCGTTGTTTGCGAGCTCCGAAGTGGTTAGTCGGGAGGAGGCCATACGTCTCGACCGCATGCGAGATCCTCTCTGCGATCACCGATTCGAGCACTTTTCCAAGAGTCGCTAGAAGTGAGATCGGTCTCCAGGCCTTCGCGACTGTGTAGTCCTCTTTACCGGGCTTTTTAAGTGGTATGATCTTAGCGTGTCGCCACTGACTGGGCAGTGTTCCCTCTTCCAGAGACGCTCGAAATAGCGCTAGGACGCGATGTTTGACGGCTGGCCAGATCTGCTTCCAGACCACCGCAGGTAGGCCGTCCTCCCCCGGCGCCTTCCATGATTTCGTGGCAAATAACTGTCGTTCCACTTCTTCCATGGTGATGGCGGGCATTGCTATAGGAGCTCTTTGCGGTCTGGATCCTTCGTCATCAATGCTGCTCGGTAGGGGAGGGAAGAACTTAGTTAGTAGTTCCTCTGCCTGTTCCCTGTGATCGGCCGTGACTGTTCCGTCCGCTCTGACGAGCTGCGGCACTTTCCCGAACGCTGTATCATCCCCGGTCTTCAAGTACTTGGCAGCTTTCCAGATGTTGTCGTTGTCCGCTAGAAACTCGTCCCAGTGCTTCTTCTTTTGTTGTCGGATAGCGTCATGGTACTGCTTAGAAGCTCCTTTTGCCGTGTCTTCCAGGTCTGCAATAGTTCGTCCCGCTCGTCGTTCGGTCCGGGCCCTGTTTCTCCAGTATGTGTATATGTGGCGCAATTGTGTGAGGTCGGCCGTCCACCATCGCTTTGCGTACGGCGATGGACTCGCCTTTGGTGTCAGGGCGTGGACTGACTCTAGGACTACTGACATCAGTTTATCCGTCTGCTGCTGTACTGTGCCTCCAAATGGGGTGGTGTCCAGTGCTCTTGTAATTCTAGCTTTTATTTCTTTCCACGGTGCGTTCTTGAGCAGTAGTCGCTCCTGCGGTCTCGGCGCTGGAACCGAGACATCAAAGACTGTCTCAATCGCGCAATGATCAGATCCGTGTTCCGTACCGTGTATCGCGCATTTGATTGTTGAGGCTGTGAGTCCCTCAGTAGCTAGGACCAGGTCAATAGTCGTGGCGTAGCTTCCGCCGTGCCATGTTTTTGTGCCCCGTCGGAGAAGACTACTGAGTGCGAGTTCGTTTATCAGGTCGATAATCGGATCTGCCTCACCCTGCCTTTCCATAGATACCTCGTCTCCGCCCCATAGTTGATCGTGACGGTTAAAGTCTCCGGCAATCACTATTTCTATGACTGCGCCTGCGTCTCGCCTTGCGTCCACGATGGCCTTGCGTAAGTTGGTGCACGTGTCCCGCAACGCCTGAGCATCTTCTCCTGGTACGTAGACTGACACTACAAAGACCAACCGGCCCGGGAGCCGTACGATTGCTGCTGTTATGTCTGGGGACTCTATTGGTACCTGTTCTGCCTCAATATCCTTGTTCACCCAAAGCATGCTTCGAATTGCCCATCTTCCTTCTCTCCATGTTGAGGGAACCATTTTAGTCCATCTGTGGTGTGCCATGGGGGTTGTCAAGAGTCGACCCTGGGCTCTCCGTGCGTGGGGTTCCTGAATAGCTAACACCGTTGCCTCCTGAGTTTCTTCGTCGTTCATCAAGCTGTCGTGTACTGCGCCTTGTTTCCTCACATTAAGTTGAATCATTCGGAAGGTTTTATTCATGTTGGGAGGGGTAGAGCTTCTTGCAGTTCCTGCTGAACGACTCGTGAGGGCCTCCGCACAGGACGCACTTCACTATAGATTCGCTGCATCCGCTGTGATGATGGCCTTCCTTGGCGCATCTCCCGCAAACTTGAGCCTTATTGCACTGGAACGCTTTATGGCCAACCTCCTGGCATCTGTAACATTGATCTGGGCGCGGTCGGCGTTCAAACACTCCAGTGTACCCAGACTCCCCTCCTGCATGGAAAAAGCCTTCTGCAAGGAGCCTCCGCGCATCAGCTGCCTTGGTCAGGTACACGACCATCGACCCATAGGCTTTAGGGGCTTCTTTCTTGCTCAGCCACGCAATCTTAGCAACGGTTGCTTCGTTTTCTTGTCCGAATCCTTCTGCAGCTCCTGCTCGAATTTCATTGTTTTCGTCCAAAACTGCTGTGCGCCTTACACTGTCCACCTTGATTGGGTAAAGATCGTCGCGGAGCACCCGTGCTCCTCGGCCAATGTTTGCCTCTGCCACTCGCTTTACCAGCTGATGCTCCGCTTCATCTCGACAGGCGATCTTAATCCGGTTCTCCTTCTTTGGGTCCACAGTCACAGCGCGGCATCGCCAATTTTCCTGGTCTTTCATTGCACGGATTGCCTGCTCCAGCATAGCCCTAATTGTCCCTGCCGTCGTCTTGTCTCTTTCCATATCCTCAACTCTAGAGGTATCGATCGTGCAAAATAGGGTGCCGCTGAAAGAAGATGGTGTTGTGTTTGTCGAGGAGAGGGTGCGTACGTTGCTGGGTTGGCTCGTCGGTGGTGTTCGTACGACGTCCGCATAGGATCCCCGTGGGCTGGTAGCAAGCCTATCCCCTTAGCTGCCAACAACACATGGTGCCGAGCTTGGTCCACTGGAGCGGCCGCCATTTAGTGGGGCATTCAGGGCCCGTGCGGGGCATCATCAAAACATCAACAAACCTTTGTTTACTACTTGAAATCTAAGCTTTTTGATGCACACACAATGTCAGTCGCTGATCCAACTGATGCAGGCACTCTTCGGCCTCAATTGAAGGTTTTGCCAAACGCAGGGACGCATTTCCAGCCTATGAGGCTCGACGAATTCGAGTACGAAGTGCATATGCCAGAAGATTGCTCTCCC
>MU270866.1:0-11480 GCA_021432625.1 Leptodontidium sp. 2 PMI_412
AGATTTTGCGGTTGTGGATTGCGTTATTCAACCAGCCATTGCAGGACGACGAGTACAAGAGTATTGTGATCAGTGGGTTGGCCGTTTTGGGAATGCGGGAAGACGATGGGTGGTTGGATGCAGAGGATTATACGCCCAAATATTCGGCCGTGATCAAGTTGGCCCGGTTGATGGTAGTTCAAGAGGCGTACGGGCGAAGACGGGAAGCCATTGGACAGTATGAGAACCGCGGGTTGAGTACGAAGAGAGCCAAGGAGAAAGCGTCCAGCCATTATGTTTTGACGCGGGGTTTAGTTCATGCGTTTATGACCATGGCCCATGACGGGAAGGATCCCAAACCCATGCAATGGTTATACCGTAGCCGGTCATACGGGTTCAAGATCCGGTACACCACCACCGCCGAAGGGAAGATCCAGTGGATTGGGGATGACGTTTTGTATCCGCATATGAAGTTTAGCATGACGACGTTCCGTAGTATGGTTCATGGGTTGGTTGGAGAGGCCAGAGAGGAGTTGGTTGGGAAGTTGATGATGGTGAAGATAAGTGCAGACCAAGAAGTGGATATGAAGCAGGTTCCCCCAATTCATTGGGATAAAATGGTGGACCAGCCATCAGAAACCAAGGTGGGGTGGTCATTTTTGGACGATGAGCGGAACCAATTCGCAGCATGCAAGCAGTGGTGGTTGTACGAGCGGATGTATAAGGAAGACGGGTTGCGGGAGCATTTCATGGACCAGGCCGGGAGATTGAAGAAGAAAGCGGTGACCGCATGTAACATGCATTTGCCAATAGATAAAGTTGAAATTCTTGGCCTCCAAACCCGTCTCCGCCGCCCTATAAGCCTTCAGAAAGGCATCCGCTCTCGGCGCTGCTCCGAGAAACTGAACGCTCTCCTCCATCACTACCTCCATGACTTGAGTTGAGTGCTCCAATCTCGCATCCAGCCCAGCGATCGCAATCTTCGCCCCCGGTCTGCTAAGCCGATCGAAATCCCTCGCTATCTGGGAACTATGTCGAATATATTCGTCCGTCAATCTCTTCTCTATCATGGGGAGGGATTCAACTGTTAGTCCTTGGCCATGGGGGCTGTTATCAGATGAAATCGAGTGGTTTTTTTAACTCTCCTCCTCAAGTGATGTGGATTTATCCGTGTATTAAATAAATCCTCGACTGATTGATCACTTCCTTGCACTTTTAACAACTTTAATCGCAATTGTTGCACTCTTAAACTTGGAAAACAACTTGACCAACTGACAATTGAAGAGCCTGAAAGTTATGAACCATGATGCAGTGATAAGTCAGAATATAATGGAAAGAATGTGCCAGTTCCATTCTTATGCTTCCATGTTCAAAGCACGCGTGACCCCTTCAACTGCCTCGTGATTCTGTCCCCCAACAGGAGCCCCGCATTCTGGGCAGCGAGCTCGCTCCATAGGCATGCCGCATTCACCAATTGCGAACTACCGCCGAGTTAACTCAAAATCACAGAGAACGAGGCTGTGGTAATTTTAATGGACTTACTGGATGGCCATTTGCGCAATTATACCAGTGACCAGAATGTGTAGCAATCCCTCCTGAGCCACTAACCATGGCAAGTTTAATGGCGGTGATCTCTTCTGCATTAACCTCTTCATACCATTCCTTCCGAAGCAGTTTGATCGACTCGTCGACTGCCTTGAGTAACTCGCGTGCATTCTCAAATCCCCGGGCACACGTTTCCGCTGCCTTTTCCAACCCAATCCTAGCAATATTCATGTAGGCTGGCGCCTTGTCAAGATCAACCTTAGTCGAATGACAGTATAAATCGTATGACCGTACGATTCCTGCATAGTAGAGGGACGCTTCGTTGCCTAGCCTAGGCAAATTCTCAGCGAAGCATTCATCGATGAATTCCTTGCAAGTCTGGAAGAATGGCTTCGCAAGCTGGCTGGGATTTCCCCCAGGGATTTTGATAGAGGCTGTTGAGGTTGTGGCCCTCAGGGCTTGAGCAATACTGAACTTGTCAACGAGTACGACATGTTCCACCCTGATCAGCGCTATCTTAGCACGATATGTGACTCGGCGATCGCGCGGCGCAGCTGGGACGATGTCGATGAGGCTCAAGTTGGCCATCAACTCGTTCACAGGTCCGTGTCTGGCCGCATGAACTGTTGCATCGTAAAGCTTCTGCGCGGGTTGATGCCTATCAGCGAACTTTTGGCAGAAGAATTGGATTGCCTTGTGAAGCTTCTTGAATTTGTCCTGTCGTTCGTTAAGGTCTCTTTCGATCTTCGAGGCTTTTGCAGGATTTCGACCTATAGTCCAACTCATTGCTGGCAAACTAATCGAGTCTATGATCTCCTCATGGTTCGTTTCTAGACTTTTCTCCAACTCTTGTGTCTGCTGCTCTAGTACTCGAAGCTCATCCTGCCCACTCACAAGAAATCTCTTAGTCATCTCATCAATGACAGCTCTGTTGATCATGCGATTGTATCGCTGCGTCGCGTGTTGTCTGACCGGGCATTGACAGTCTGGGCAACGAGGTATTGCTAGAGCTAGCTCGGCAGAAACGTCTTTGAGTCCAGTGAATTCGCCACTCCCATCGATCGCGTATACTTCCCCCATTCCCATGAGTCCATCCAGAGTTTCCGCAGTAAAGAAGTGGCCACATCCGAGTACCACGATAGGGGTATCATCAGGGTTGATCTCTTCATATGTTTTCATCTCGATGAGATCCACTCGGGCGTCTCCTTTACCGGAACATGCGTGGCAATAGTCTTTATGACATTCTTCACCACAGACGCCTGAGCACTGGTGCTCGCACGGGAGACTCTTAGTGCAGCGCCCATTGCATGGGAGGCGAACACAAGGCGCAGCACACGGCATGCTACAATTGCCTCTATGCTCACAAGACCAGGTACAGCTCTCAATACAAGGTGCACATGGTTCATAGCATCGTAGGGTGCAACGAGAGTGGGCACAGCGAACCTGTTTGCCATTAGCACAATTCAGGTAAGAGGATTTCAAGAAAGCAACTGTGTATAGCCATGTTTGCACTTTAGGGAAGTGATGAAATATCAAATTCTGAAAGAAAGTTTATGTGGCCAAGAAAAGTACCCGGAAATGCCTTACCTCGCAAGGTGATAAACAAAGTCCGCAGCTAATGCCATCATGGCAAAGTTTCTGACAGTTGTGGTTGCAGGTAGCAAAGCGTCGTCCACAGACCTTTGTGCACCTTCTGTGTTCAATACTGGGACTGGTGAGATTGTTATCGGCGCCCTTCTTGCGACAATGGCCACAAGAGCCGGGACAGCGATGCCCGCAAGGCAGGTTTGCTTCGCATGACACAGGGCAGCTAAAAGTCTCTGAAGCGACATCTCGCCAACATTGGGTTTGTATGACATGCCCGCAATCGGGCACCCGCTTCTCAACAACAACAACACACTTGATCTGATGGGTATCTTGCGATTGATGACATGGAACGCCATCTTTGGAGTGAGAGCATGGCAGGAGCACGTTATCCAGCGGTACGAGGCAAACACCGCAGTCTTCGCCACATGTTGCTTTCTTGCACCCATGGCCACACGGGCGGTGGAGGCGCTGACAGGGCTGCGGACATGGGAAGACTTGGTGCATACTTTCGGAGTGACAACGTGCCTGGCAGCGATGACCGCACCTGGAAAGACGTCTGTCGCACGCAAGTTGGTACCCCCCTTCAGGACTGAGCCTGGCAAAGTCGTCCGGCTGGCGGACTTGGATCAGGGTGTCGAGGGCAACAAAGACCTAAGGCCTTACCCACCGAGTCTGTCGCCCCCAGCATCCCAAGGACTTTAGCCCACATGGGAATATTGGAGTAAGTATCGGTGTTGCCAATGAGGTACATTCCGTGCTGGGCCCGGCTGAGAAGAACGTTGATACGGTTCGTTGTCCTAAGAAATCCAACTTTCTGGTCTTTGTTACTCCGAACGAGCGACATAATGATAATCTTTGCCTCTTCGCCCTGGAAATTATCGACCGTAGCAATTCCCAATAAATCAGCCAGCTTCTTCCTCTCGAGAGGTCGCTTCTCGAACTTTGACTGACTCCCTACCTGCTGGCTTTCCTTAAAGATTTCTTCGTCGACGAATCCATCTTTGGCTAATACCTCTTCATCACGTTCGCTGAGTACAATCTCGAATTCGTTGCGCATCTTGGAACGGAGCTTCTGCAGCTGGCCAGTGTATGGGGTCAAGACTGCAATTTCACTGCTTTTATATGCACCCTGACGCACGATATGTCGAACCAAGGCGTACGTAAATTCAACTTCCCACAAGTTACTATGCGACT
Source organism: Leptodontidium sp. 2 PMI_412 (assembly GCA_021432625.1). Classification (NCBI taxonomy): domain Eukaryota; kingdom Fungi; phylum Ascomycota; class Leotiomycetes; order Helotiales; family Leptodontidiaceae; genus Leptodontidium; species Leptodontidium sp. 2 PMI_412. The sequence continues at coordinate 4,306 of MU270866.1, forward strand.
TCTGATGCATGTCTTGGATCGCTCCTTCCTCAACATTGTTGTGGTCCAACCAGAAAACATTTCTGCGCATTCCGACAACATCAGGAAGTCCTTTCGTTATCTCATGGTCGACTAAGCCTGGGTAGATGGTCTCTCTGATGAGTGCTGAGATCTCCGGTCGCATTCGTCGTTGAACATCCAGCTGGGCTACCGGGAGTCGTGGTCTTCCGGGCTCTCCAACCGAGGGCCTCTCAAATTGGCTGCGATCCAGCTGATATTGGGCTCCTTGTTTACTCTCAAGTGATAGGTTGTGGTTGGTGACCTTTGCACGCAGCTGTTGATGGTCTCCAATCTGGATAAAGTGCTCGACGCTAGGTAGCAAGGCCGATAACATGTGCGGTTCCATCACTTCACCAGCTTCTTCGCATATCACTACTTTACACCTAACGTGTCTGAGTGTTGCAATCTTCTTGGCTAGTCCGGTGGTCGTGACCCCGATGACGTCTGCTGTTTGAAGGACTCTTCGATCTACATCGTCATGTACAGCGGACAGTAGCTTGCAAAGACCCTCTGCGGACTTGACCAGCTCGAAGACTTCGTTCGTTCCATCTTCACGCATCTCTTGCAACCAATATTCTACTAGCCAATGTCGATCCCTTAATAGCAAGCGATGGACATTTTGTGCTGCAACCTGTAACAGCTCTCTCACTGATAACGGAAAGTCTGTGTCATCAGATTCTTTGGGCTCTACTTGCAGCCTGCCGCGCACCCAGACATCAAAGGGGTCTTTGCCCATCGTCTTAAAGCCGTCTTCATCGACCCTGGCAAACTGAGCGTGTATACGGGAATACCCCTTGGCTAAGTGTCTCTTGAGGTTTGCCCATTCTGGCCGCTTCTGCGCGGAATGGAGAAACCTCAGCTGCTTTGAGATGGATTTCTCGACCTCTTCTAGACTCGTGTACGTTGTTGCAAGAAGATACTGCTCAGTGCCAGTCTTGGCCTCGTCTTGGGATACGATAGAGAGATTCTTGCCTTCCAGTACAGTTGACTGGCTTCGTCCACCAATCCGAATAATCTTCTCTATACCAACCGCAGCAAGATGCTCTAGAAACTGATCCAATGCGTGGTTTGTATAGCAACTTTATCGGAAATTAGTATTTGTCTACTATTAAAGATGGAACTTCTTACACAACAATAATGGGGCCTAAACTAGCCTCAGATTTGCAAGAAAGGAGAACTCTCATCAGATGAACTCCCAGATATGATTTGCCCGTCCCCGGGGGGCCCTGGATATAAGCAAATTCACGGAATAATGCGGCCACTAAGGCCCGGCACTGCCCTCGGTCAAGAGACGTTCTTGCCTCTAGCTCGTCAATCGTAGCAGGGTCATCGATTGGGGTATTGGGGCTCAAGTTGAGGTCGCCATCGGAGTTCTTCAGGATCGCGTTCAGCGAGAACGTAAACTGCGTACCACGGGCATAAAGCGGTGGCGGAATATCGAGGACAGGAGAGATGTTTCTGTTCGCACCAATCCTCTCGGGAAGAATCCACTGGCGGAATGGCAGCCGACTTTGCTGTTGCATATTTTGAAGATTCTCTAAGATTGGGACAAATGTCGCAAGTAACACGCCCGGAAACTCAATGAGGGCTCCGCGCGTGTTACGACAGCTTGACTCGATCACTGACTCCATGTCAACCTGATTGAACGTAGCGAGCTTGGCCGCAATCGTCGATTGGTGGTTTTCAGAGCTGAGGTTGAAATCCTTGCCTGCTATGCACTTCTCGCTAACGGTGAAGAGCAAAACCGAGCTTTCGGCGTCCTTGAGTGAGACGAAGCAGAGCAAAGTGCCTTCTTCGAGTCGCCTTGATTCTTCCCACCACGTTCGACGTTCGGCCGGCGGCATTCTTCGGAGTGAGGGGAGTTGAGGGAACGATATCTGGGCTTCAAACCCTCGTCGATGGTCGTATGAGACAAACCTGATTTGCGCATCAGGATAAGAATATATTCGTACATCTCCGAGATTAAGCTTGGGGTTGCTTAATAAAGTTGGATCGTTGTCGATAGCAGTCAGCAATCCGCCAAGGGCTTCTTTGAGCACGCCGAATATATCGTGACGGAGAAGACGAAAGTGTGTATCGAGGTGACGTCCCGCAGGGTCGGTAAGAAAATGAGGCTGGTCAGGGTTAGTAGAAGGTAAGAACTCCACTCGGTTGCTCCGAATCTCATCTCCGGTTGGGAGAATTTTGATTTTCGTGATATCCATCCTGTCATTGTCGTGTCGGTCTCCTGGAAGGGCAATTTCGCGAGGATATGTAGAGGCGACGACAGTGGTCGAGACGCCGCCTACACGTCGCTCCTCGGGGTGATCAAGCAAACCCTTCGCGCGTGCGATCATTGCTCGCAGTTCTGCAACGCGGTTGGCGATTATTTGGAATGTGGTAGATCTGTTATCAAGATTAGTGATCTCCGGGATATTTTCTAGAGAGTCAACTAGGTCTGGAAGGTCGTCGTGAAAAGTTGCTCGCGGTTCTCTCCTTAACACTTCACAAATTGCGGTCGACATCGCAATGAGTGTCCCTGCCAAAGTAATTATCAAACTGACTTTGCAAGATTCAATGTGTGCCTCGACCAAGCTTGTGCTCAGCCGCTTGAAGAAAGGAAATGCTCGAGTCCCGTTGCTGCCACTGATGTAGTTGTACAAATTTCCCACGAACGTGTCGACTGACAAGCAGTGCAGAAGAGCTGGATGTGTAATGACCAAGAGGAAGGGGTGCGCGAGATCGACAAATTCGCGGCAGCCATTGTCATGAGCCACCATACTCATGAGCGTCTGTATGTGCTGACGTCCATAGTATTCGTCATCGTCAAGGTCTCGGGGCAACATCTGCGTCCAGTCTCGATCTTCTTCTTCTAAGATTGCCAGAGCGCCGCTCCACAGCCCCTCCATTGTCTGTGTATCATTTTGCGTTGGCGGAACCTTGAGGAGTCTCTTCCAAGAGTTGTAATCGGCCCTCGCTTGTGCTCGTTTGGGGGTGATTTCTACGTGTTCACGGACAGGACTTGATGGGCCATGCTCGATAGAGCTTGTAAGGTCGTGGGAAAATCTGCAGCCTCCGCCAAAGCTGCAATACCCAGTCCGAAAGTTTCGACAAATATTGTTTCCGGCGCCTCCTCTGCCTCCTCTGCCTCCTCTCCCTGCTCTGCCTCCTCGGTGCGATCGACCCGGTTCGCCTTGGCTCCATGTATTCCCTCGTCCTCTGCCCCAACTAAATCTGCTACCGAGACCCCGGCCTCGTTCGCTGTGACCCTGCTGAGCCATATAGCTAGATAAAATTCGATGTGTAGGAGGTGATTCTTTAAGCATATGAAAGGTAGAAGGGTAATTCAGATGTTACTGACAGAACAGCCAGCTAGAGGGAAAAAAGGAATACATATCTTCTTTTCTAATCCTCATTGGTGGACAGAAACGTAGTTTCACGTGAAGACGCAGTACACGTGGCAGGGCGTATTTGTGCTACCTCAAAAGTCCGAACTTCACTTCCAGCCAGCTCTTAACGACGTCACTCTCAGTGATAAGTCGTCCACCCAACATCACCAGACTAAAATAAACAATACCTAAAACCCAGAGTGCCATATCCAGGGTCATCTCTCGCCATGCAATCGCCATTACCACAGCCGCGGGCCCTGGCCCATGAGGTCCTTGGGGATCGCTCCCGGTCCTATCAAGTGGAAATGTACGAAGAGAGTATAAAGGACAATATCATAGCTGTTGTACGTCACCTTCTATGATTTACTATGCGTTGGACCTTAACATTTGATAGATGGGTACCGGTAGCGGGAAAACACACGTGTACGTCCTTTCGAGGAATAGTTCCCTTACCTCATATTTATGTGACCAGTGCTGTCCTTCGAATTCGAGCAGAGTTGGAGAGATGCGAATCAGATCAGGTAAGAAGAAAAAAATGCCCCAGCAAATTCACTCTAAGCATTCTATAGCTGATTTGGTTCCTTGCCCCAACCGTTGCATTGTGCGAGCAACAGTTCAACGTTCTCTCTACTTCTATTCCCCAGGTCCAAATGCGGCTTCTTGTTGGTTCCGATGGCGTCGAACATTGGAGCGACCAGGAAACATGGGATATTGTGCTGCGAAATTTTAGGATTGTTGTTTCCACACATGCAGTTCTCGCAGATGCTCTGAGCCACGGCTTCGTTACTATGGAAAGGCTAGCCCTTTTAATCTTCGATGAGGGTATGACTCCAAATTATCCATTGTGTGGAGGCCAGTGTTGATCAACTCTAGCTCACCACTGTGCGCGAGATCACCCGGCCAACAAGATCATGAGCGACTACTATCATCCGTCACTCCGCAAAAAGGGACCAGCGACCGTTCCGCATATCTTGGGTTTAACAGCAAGCCCTATACAAAGGTCCAAAGCCAGTGAGCTTGGGTGCGCATTCTCCATCCTATTGTGTGCATATGTTGACTCTCTAGTATCATCGAGAGGAACCTCGATGCGATATGCATGACTCCTCGAATCCATCGGGACGAGCTGCTGCGGCATGAGCATCGCCCTGCACTTGTCAAAATAGTCTACGCGCAACTGCCCGAAGTTGAGACGTCGTTCTCGGAAGGTGTCTGGTCTGAAACAAGCGCTGGCAAACGACAGAAGAACCTGGCCTTCAGAGATTCCCAGCGGCTCAAGAAATTCATGGCAAGGGTCCACCATATCCGTATGGAGCTTGGCCAGTGGGCATCAGTCTACTATATGTCGAAGTCCATCCAAAAGTTCAGCGACGTGACGCAGGCCAAACAGGCGATGCCTCTCAAACGTAATGGAGAGGACGAGCTTCTCCTCCAGCAATTGCAGAGACTCCACGACAGTCGATCCGCCGATGAGATTGCCACGGGGGGTTTTCGGATGGCCATTACTGAGAAAGTGCAGAAATTGATCGATTTCTTGACAACTCGTGACGAGGAGCAACGACACGGGATCATCTTTGTAGAGCAGCGCGCTACAGTTGCCATGCTCAGCGAGCTCCTTTCCATCTACCCAGCGACGAAGGACATCATCAGGTGTGGGACCTTTGTCGGCAGCTCTACCCACTCCGAGCGGAAAGCAGCCATCGGCGATTGGCTGGATTCATCCGAACAGCAAAATACGCTTGAAGAGTTTCGACTGCGGCATAAGAACCTCATCATTGCCACAAGTGTGCTGGAAGAAGGGATCGATATATCAGCCTGTAATGTCGTGATATGCTTCAACAAGCCGGCGAATCTGAAATCCTTCATTCAGCGGCGGGGAAGGGCAAGGAAGCACAACTCCACATACGTCTTAATGTTGTCTTCAGACGATGTAGCCTTGGATGGCTGGGATTCCCTCGAACAGATGATGGTGGAACTATATCAAAAAGATGTGGCGGAGCGCGAGGATATTCGAGCATTGAAGGACGTAGAGGAATTCAGTGATTCCCGATTCGAGGTTCAATCAACCGGGTATTCACCCCCACCTTTGGAAACTAGCTCCTCCGCTGACGTACCAGGGCTCTGCTCACCTTTAATTCAGCGATGGCCCATATACATCACTTTTGTGCAACCCTGCCGCCACAGCCTTACGTGGACTTGCGGCCAGCCTTCCATATCCGCGAGGAAGGGAATGGCGAGTACGTTGTGGCAACCATCACATTACCCAATTGTGTGGATCCCTTGGTGAGGACAGCATCTTCCTCTGGGCGATGGAAGACAGAGCGAATGGCGAAGAAGGACGCTGCCTTCCAGTGCTACATCGCACTGTATAAGGAGGGCTTGGTCAACGATAACTTGCTCCCATTACTAGGAGAGCTCGAGGAGCCCCCGGCTGGAGTCGAGACTCGATGTGCTCTGGAAGATGTGTCGGTGACCTGCAATCCGTGGGAAGATATATCTAGAGATTGGTCGGCCCCCATGGCGCCCCTATACAGGAACCGCATATCAATCGATCGACCAGGCCAGCCTCCACTCGCTCTGGATATAGTTCTCCCTCGGGAGATCGCCTTCTCCAGCCCTTACACTTTGTACTGGGATGAGCAAACTCCATATACTATTTCCCTTGGCGACCCTTTGTCAGTTGTCGACGTGAATGCCACTTTACTACCAATTATGAGGCGGGTCACGGCAACGATCCTCCAACCGGTTTACGGCAGTCGGATGACTCAGGGTGCGGATGATTTTCTAGCCCTCTTCTTGCCGAGCATAGAGACTCGTAACCTTGCATCGTGGCTAGGTGATAACGCCGGGAGCTTTCCTGTGTCCCAGCTTCTTGAAGGGCCGGTCGAGGCGCAATATGGCCTCATTCGCGAACCATCGTTGAATAGAGCTCCTCATATCTTCACAGGGCCGGCAGTCGACGATTCTATCAAGGTGATTGCCTTACCGAAGAGACGAGACTTCCTCCGCCCCGGCTATGCTATCCGGTACCAAGACGAGGAGATCGGAGGAGATGGATCTAACAGACGGTCTCAATTCGTGCCTGTTCATTCAAGTATGGTAGAAAGGCTGTCTCTAGAGTACGTAGAGTGCTCGTTGCTCATCTCTTCTCTCTTGCATCTTTTATGGAGGCATTGCCTCGCCACGGATCTGAGCGGCTCGGTATTGCGACCAACTACCAAACGCTCGAGTTTATCGGAGATTCACTTCTGAAATACCTAGTTTCGCTGAACTTGTATCTGAGCCATCCCTCTTGGCCAGAGGGCTACTTATCACGGGCCAGAGACCGCATAGTTGCCAATTCTCGACTAGCTCACGCAGCAATAGAAATGGGGATCGATCGATACATCGTCACCAACACCTTTACGGCGAAGAAGTGGCGCCCACCATGCATTTCAGACTACACCCGGCCCGGCCCAGACAACAGCCGCACGATGTCGACCAAGGTCCTGGCCGATGTGGTAGAGGCTTTGGTTGGTGGCGCTTTCTTGGATGGAGGGCTTGCTCGAGCCTCTCTCTGTGCCTCCCGACTATTACCCGAAGTCACTACCTCGGCCCTTGACTGGGACGCCTGTTCGAGACCTGATTACGAAGGCGAGAAATCTATTATCGGCCTCGAAGATCTTGAGAGTCTTCTTGGGTATAGGTTCAGAGATCGCCGTCTTCTCCGGGAAGCCTTGACGCACCCATCCTGCGAGAACGATGCCGAGACAAGCTCGTACCAGAGGTTGG
>MU270867.1:0-11476 GCA_021432625.1 Leptodontidium sp. 2 PMI_412
CTGGGCAGAATTGGAGATCCTCCATAGTAATGCTTTGTAGAAGATGGAGTCCTTCCGAAGATCGGAGTCGGGATAGCTGGACATAGTTAGAACAGTATTTCTTGTGAGCATCTTGGCCTCTAGCACTTGGGTCGTGTTTGAGGTCAAGGACCGCAGCCGTGAGCGTCGACCCTTGCACTTTGTAATCTGTCAGGCTAAACGCAGGGCACATAGGCACCTGTCTCCTTCGCACAGAGTGGCCTTTGACGGTGATAGACCTTTCTAATGGGAAGACTGGGATGATCTTGGCATCGAGGCCGTCGAACTTAGAGTGCGCCGAATTCTCTCGCTGGAATAAAACACACGCTGGAGGTTTTGTGCACAAGATGTACAGATCATCCACCTCGAAGAACTCCGCTAGAAGCGTATGATTAGTGGCGTATCACGTTAAATCAGCAGTAGAGAGACATTGGATCAACAACGATACCTGAGGCAATACCACGCGCACCATTTACCTGTCCTAGGGCAGTGCAGATGTTGGTGAGGAGTATAGCTGGCATCTGTGGGGTGTAAAGAAAAAGACCAGGGAAGGGGATCCTGGTGCCTTGGTCACTTTGTTGCAGCAAGTCCTCTGCCCGGAGACGGGACAGACCCGTAGTCCTGACCCGGCTGTGCAGCGCTGGGAAGACGTAAATTCTCTGGGATTGGGTCCGGGCAAAGTCCTCCATTTGAAGGCGATTAACATGATGACGAAGAACATTAAGCTTAACAACGGTGGTTGCGTTTTCCAAATCCGGTGCAAGGAGGGACGTTGTTGTCTTGCTGTTCAATAACGCTAGATCATCTTCCGTTAATGTGGCCGCTCTCGCTCGACCCAGTAGATCCCGGAATGCAGGGTCTTCTGCCTGTCTCATCTGCTGGTCTAGGATGATGACGTCCGTGAACTGGTGCCAGGTGATTCGTCCGTTCGCGTCTTCGTCGTTCCCAGTCCTTGGCTCCTTCCATAGCGCTGGGCCTCTAACGGGTGAGAACTGATGGAAGTCTCCCATCAGGATAACGATAGGCAGCCCACCAAAGAGGTCAGGTGAGCTTCTATCGAGGGATCTTGCAATCTTGCACTGACTGTTGATGGTACTCAGCATACTTAAATCCGTCATACTAACCTCATCGATGATCATGACCGTCTTCCTGGACCACAGCTTCCTGACACGAGAGCTCACTGTTGTCTTCTGGGTTTTGGCGATGCTAATACCGAGGGTTGTATGATACGTGTTTCCGCTGATGTTATCCGCCGCTGCTCCTGTCGGGGCCATCAGAATGACCTCCTCTTTGCGATGTATAAGATCCATGCCGGCAACGATGGCTTTGATAATTTGGCTCTTGCCAACTCCGCCTTCGCCGCCAACGTAGAGGAGTTTCTGGTCCCGCTTGGAGGCATCATATGCGTGGCTCGCCCAAGCTAACGCACCTGAAAGCACTCTTTCTACAACAAGTCGCTGTTTTTCATTCAAGGGAACATCTTCATTAACGAGCAATGTGAGAGTCGTGCTAGTAGGATTGTCGCCAACTTGAGACCGTCGGTCCACCACATTCGGGGCGCTCTCTGGTAAAGCTAAGATAGGATGGAAAACTCCATCTGCTACGTCGAGATTGAAATCGTCCATCTCAAACGCGGGGCGGTCTTCGTCCCCTATGCCTTCGGCTTCATGAAGTTTAACGAGACCCTTGATCCGCAACTCCCAGTGCTGTAATGTGGTTGAGGGAAAGAATCTGAGGCCAGAAGTTGTATAGGTAGTAAGATGAAAAATGTCGAGGGGGAGCAGATTTTCCGCTCGTAGGGGCCGTACCTGGCTGGCTCTAGACAATAAAGCAGGAATACGCTGCCCAGCAACAAGACTTTCCTTTCGCCAGGACATCGCAATGGAATGGTATGCCGCTATTAAGGTCTCAGTGCCGAAGTCTTCATTCACAGCATCCAGAGGCTCTTCGGCATCTAAATCCACATCGGCAGGTACTACATCATCGACATCGCGATCAAATGAGTCATCAGGCCGGTTCATTGATCCTCGCAGGGCAGCATCAATTCGACTATCTTCTTTTGACTTTCGCAGGAGTTCAATGTTACTTGCAAAGTTACGGTTGTGTGGCGAAAGTGCTGGCTCCACCGCAGCCCAAATCCTGGCACAGGCTTCACGTTTTACTTCGTAATATACAGCATGATGTCGAAAGAGGTCTGGCAAATGGTTCCATGGTACAAACAGGCCTAATAGCACTTCGGCGAGGTCGTTTTGTATCGCAGCCGTGGCTGGCTGGCCGCCTGCGACGGCCTCCTCCTCCGCCTGGAATCGGGAAAGCTGGCCGTTGAAGGTAACGGTAACCACCTGGGACTTCTTGCGGGCTAGGCGCTGCACGTGTATACCGTATTTTGGGTGCTTAGGGTCAAATTCCAAATCTGCCGATGTCGCGTCACGTACGTTCTTGGTCTGCACCAGCATAGAGTACTCGAAGAATGGGAGATCGGCTAGGTGTGGACCACGCCATTTGTAGTTGTCGAAGCGGCTCACAGGAGCCTTGGCCCCGGGCTGATAAGCACACTGTTCCTCGCCCATTAGGTCGGTAGAGTCGTCGTCGACTTGTGATTCAATCAAGTCCATAGTTGTCCGTACATATTTCCTAAGCCACCACAAATTAACTTGAACAAAATTATCATTTACTGTATAGTAGGTCGGAAGCTGAAGCAAGGAGCTCGCTATCTGCACACCGCTGATCTCTCGATCGTGCGAGAGTGTGTTGAAGCATCGTAGGGCAGACTGGTCCATATCTTTCTTCCGAACCGCATATCGGTAGCATCGGGTGTCAAAGTGGCCTTTGCTTTCTCAATTGACTACTTCAACAGTGCAGCCTTAACCAGCATTTGATACGGGGAGACATCATCTTTCGTTGCGTAGTTCGTGATGTAGTAAATAAGGCACAAAGCCTTTGCCACCGTCGGGATCCAAGATATATCATGATTCGAGCGGATGCAACTAGCAATGACCGGATTCCACGGGTTGACCCAACCGTGGTTCCGAGCCAGGTGGATTACGCCCAGTTCATCGACCTCGGAAGTAGGAAGGAGGTCGCGCGGCATGCCAAATCTGCAAGGCTCATCGCCTTGACCCTTCTGACTGTATTTGAAGCAGGTAGCGTTGTGGTTGGATGAATGGACCTGCTTCTTGCAGGCGACAGCGTTGCTGTCGGTGCACAGCCTGGCGTAAAATTCATTATCGGTCTCGGGGGTTTTGGAGGAGGGAGGCACGGTTTCCGGCTCCATGGTGGGACAGCCATCCACACCCACGTCTATGCTTTGCACGATGATGCTTTCCAAATAACGTATCATCCTAGAGGCGAAAGGCTTGTCTTGGAGAAGGCGATCCCGCAGAGTGCTGAATACCACGTTGCCAGTGAGCCAAACCAGCGCGTGAAGATGGAGCATGCCACGGCCATTCGTCTCAACCACCGCAAAATGATCCTCGACCTGCCCCAGGATTCCAATCCGGCCTGTGTTAGTACCGAGAAGGCCATCGAAGATCCCTTTACAGGTCTGGTGGAAGAACTGGGCAACGGCGACGGGGTCAGAGGTCGCGGCTGCGTGCCGGATAGCTGCAGCAGCGGTCGGGAAGGCGTCTCCGCAATACTCAATGCCAGCCAACAGTAATACAAGGGGGTTGCTCAAGTCGGAGGGATTGATGGTCACCCAAAACGCCGGCATGCCACGCCGTGCGATCAAGCCCTTGATATTGGAGCGCATCTTCAGCTTCTGAGAGAAAGATTGTGGCACTTGCATGCCAATTGTGAGGATGGTTCGCTGTAGCCGCTGAATCACAGGGTTCTCAACAATCCCTCCGTCAGCAATGGTCTTCGCGGCATCCTCGAGCTGGCCAACCGTCAACGATGCTATATCGTTCTCGGCCGACCTCCAGTCTCGACGTTTCACAAGTAGCGTATTGCCAAGGGAAGAGCTCCGGAGCTGTAATACGTCATAAAGAAGGTACATGAAGGTCTTATGGCGTGCGAACCTGCGAAAGTTATTAGGTCTTCGGGTAAAACAGATGGGGACCACCTGCCTTCTGCTATGGTGACTTAATGCCCACTCCGCGAAAGCCATGAGGGATACCGGGACCGCCCTCTGGTCTTGGTGGCCACCAATTCCCTCCGGAAACAGGGTTGGGAAAGCGGCGGTAAAGTAGTGAGGGTCCTCCCAATTGTTCATCAAAGCGGATTGCCCGCGTATGGCATAAGAAACTGTCGGGATAATTCCCCGCCTCTGTCCGAACTCATCTGCAGTTTCGTCTATAACTCGTGCACTCTCATCGGCCCCATATCGGTTATCAGCTATCATTCCTCGCAAGGCGTCTATCAATCGTGCATTCGGATCCTGGCGCTCCCCGTTGATGTCCGTGTAGACAGAGCCTGTTATACAAGCTTCTTGGTCATCCGCATCCAAAACTCCGTCTTGTGCGGCATGGAGTTCATTCTCATAGTTGCCGGTCTGTAGGCTAACCGTATAGCCCTCACGTTCATGGTGGTCCGAATTCCCAAGACAGATGATGTTATCCCGGATCTCGGGCGGAATAAAATCGGCGTTCCTACCGTCCATCAGGTCATGGTTGATAGTGAGGTCGCGATACAGGTGGTTGTGCCCAACCAGATATTGCAGAGCCGCCAGCACCTTGTCCTTCCGCACCTGCAAGAAAGGCCTCAGATCCGCATCCACTGGAGTCCGTTTGCCCAGCCAGAAAACCTTGATCAGAGTATCCAGCCTCAGCTCGGGACTGGGGAGGATCTGGAGAAGCGGACCTGGGTCCTGTGGAATAACGATCATGTGGCCCCGCAATGCGTTATAACTAACGGAGGAGGACCGGCGCCCAGGTCGCAATTTGAGGATAGTGCCAACAGGATGAGATTTTGCAATGAGACACTCCTCAACCGCCGTCAGATCTTCTAGCGCAGCTGGATAGTGCTGGCACATCGTCACATTGACGAGGTTCAACGCGGAGAACTTGGGAATCTTGCCACGACGCAAGGCCGTGTGGCATGATATACAAAAGTCCCAAGAGTTTCCTTGGTGGCCACAATGATCGAGGATACGTCGTGGGGGTAGGATGAAATCAGCCTCATCATCGACCTCATAGATATCCGCAGCGGCAATCAGCCTGCCACAACAACAACACACGCATCTCTCAGACGCAGCCGACATCTCATTTTCATATTTGCTAACGGAAGTTCGAATATGGGATGACGTGATCTCTAGCGGGAACGCTTCAGAGGTGGCCACTCGAAGGTTAAATTCCTCCTCTAGCAAACCTACTGCAAGCTTAACGGCCTCTGACGCCCTGGTATGTTCTGTTGCCCTTTGTCTCTTGACCTTCGGATCGTGAGGCGTAAGAGGATTTGCCGACGAAGAAGGGTTGATGTGCGGGTTACTTCTTTTGCTTGGGATGACTTTTGGTAGTTCAATTGGTATCGAATTTAAGAATGGATCAAAGGGCATTTGTGTTGCTATCCGTCCCGAAGGCTCAGGTATGAGTACTCCCAGACGAAGAAGACGATAGTGATTCTACAGAGTATTTAGGACATGCGACGGTCTCTGAAAGGACTCCCTACCGCAGATATGGCCTCCCTCTGTTGGCCCTCCTGATCACAGAGGAAGGCCCTCTGTATCCCCTCCAGTCGGCCAGCCTCTTCCAGCGACGCATAAGGCGGGCGGCGACCTAGATAGGGTGTATTGGCAGCAGACATAGCGTAGTCAGGAGTCAACAGCACTCAAGGAGAAAAATAGAATCACCTGGTTGCTCGAGCAGAAGTGCGAAGAAGAGGTTTACGAAGCACACGTGTAATGAACATCAACTAGAGATTTAGCTAGGACTGCGGAGGCAATAGCAAGCAGGGAAGAGGGAAGGAAAAACGGAAAGAGGGAGGTCGTGGGTAGTAAAATGGCAGCAAGCGGAGCGTAGCAAATAAGAAGATAGAGGGCAGTGTTTTCCTTACCCCACAAGGTGAAACAAAGGGCGAAGTGTAGAAAGAAGTTTAGAAAGTTTAGAAAGAAGCTTCTTTTAGACTTTAGAAGCCTCGCTAGCTGGCCAATAGGAGAAGATTTAGGGGACCAAGATAAGACTTTGTACAGTCAGCAGGACCACTGATGGGCTGTCGTTTACCCAAAAGTTAAACCCTTTTGGGCGATGCTTGGCAGAGCAGTTTGTGTGTCTGGCGGGCCAACTCTCCACCGGAAACACCCCTGCCGTCCCTGCCAGCGCGGAAGTAAACCCTTACACTTCGTTTCAGGGCAATCGACTGGCCCCGAATAAGACCTCTTATGTTTCTCGGCCACAGGAGGCAAACGACCTCGTCCAGATTGACAAGGACCTTAGGAAGAACTCTCCCGATTTGTCCAATACCACGGCGTCGTTGAGGCGGATAACAGGCCAACCCCGCCCCTACCGAAGTACTTCCGTACATTGAAAAGTGGATGTTTTTAGTTTGGAAACAGACTTTGTTGATGCTTTGTTGTTGCTTTGTTGTTGCTTTGTTGTTGCTTTGTTGATGCTTTGTTGTTGCTTTGTTGTTGCTTTGTTGATGCTCCGCACCTAGCGCCAATTGCTCTGCCCTTGCGCCTACCTGTCTTATTCCTCCACAATGTCACGCCAGCATCATCTATTCAACCCTCCAACGCATTCGAAAGTGTCGTTGCAAGTGTTTTCCATCACCTTCCGCGAGATGAATACTTGCGACGTGTGCTAGCGCGATTTCTCAAAGCACAAATATCCCAAAGGGCAGATTGATCGGCACAAGAAATCTGTTCACGGTTCGGTACCATTAGAGCGATGTCCAGAATGCGCTTGGGAAGGGAAACGGCTTGTTAATCACAAGAATTACCAACACAATCCAAACAAAACAAAGTTCTATTGCATGAATTGTCCTGCTCGAACTCGATCATTTCCCAGTCATCGAGATCTCCGTCGCCACCAACATGAGTACCACGGACCTGGATACAAATGTCAGCATTGCAGTTGGACTGGTAAACGCAAATCGAGGTTCGGAAACCACATGGAAAATTACCATGCTGAGGAAGGAGATGACAGAGCTACCAAACAGAAACCCGCCGTAACTGGCAAGATAGGTATTGCCGTCAAGCGGGGGGGTGGCGAATTGCAGACGGCTTTCAAGGCAAGCAAGGCACTGAAAGGGCGACGCCAAACAATCCACGTGGACGAGCGTCCCCAACAGCCCGTTCATATTTTGGAAATTGAGGCCAATAGTGAGGAGGATGGCATTACTGAAAGCTTCCCCGTAGAACCTTCAGTTGAGTGGGGCATAGCATACCTAGCGAGTCGCCTTGTCCAAAGGTTCACGATAATTTTCAAACTTCCCTCGACGTGGATGGACTTCAAAATCTGATCAAGGACGACGAAGATATGTCTCTAGCTAAGGATATCTCTCATACGGATACGGTGAATGGAATTGTTAGCGTAAAAACGTGGTCTTGGAAGCAGACGGAGATCAAAGCACTCCAGAAAGACGGGAGAAAGCCGACACAGGAAATTGCCATTGAGGGCTATTACATTCCGAACGAGTCTGGCTGTGCTCGAACTGAAAGCTTCAAGAATATCCTCAATTCGGAGAAGCCTTTATATCTGCCCCATCACCTCCTGGCCCGGAATGCAAGCGAAGAGCAAAAGGCAGCAGGAGCTATGAAAACCGAGAGTGAGAAGCTACTTGCTAAGGCGAGTCGTAACAATCGTCGCTCTATCACGGAGCGCGAGAAGAAAAGCAAGAACGGCAATGTTGATATTCTACGGTTTAATCAACTGAAGAAGCGGAAGAAGCATGTCGAATTTCATCGATCTGCAATCCATGGTTGGGGACTGTTTGCAGCGGAGAACATCCCGATAAACGATATGATTATTGAGTATGTCGGCGAGACGATTCCGCAGCAAGTTGCGGATCTGCGAGAGGAGCAATATCTCAAGAGCGGCATTGGAAGCAGTTATCTTTTCAGAATCGACAAGCAGCGTATGACTTCGCCCAGCCTAGCCTCCGCCCAAGTCAGCCTGCCCAAGCCTTCCTCCTCCTCGCCTGTCCTCCAAGCAGCTACTCCTAGCCTAATCCTAGCCTAGCTTTCTGCTCAGCCTAGCCTAGCCAAGGGGGGAGGCTGGGCTAGGCTGGGCAAGGCAAAATAGGGGTAACTTTATATACGGTAGTGGTAATTAACCTCCGACGAGCTGGGTTCCCAACCACGATATTTCCAATGAATGATACATTAATTTCCACCTAATTGAACCTTATTTCTAGTAGTACTGATGTCACTGTACATATTTTTATTCATTTTATGAATCCAGCTCGTAAATTCAACTTTGAACCTGTCAATTCTTGATTCTTTACTTTCCATCCATCATCTTTTGGAATTACCTTATAGTATGGCTTCTCTTGCAACCGCCATTAATATCAACGACGGCGATTCTGATTTGACTACTCTTAATTCAGGGGATACGCCTACAAATCCATGGAGCAACGATACCCCTCAAATTCGAGCTTTCCAAAGAGCTTTAGGCGACAAAATCCAATATCAACAGGTCCTTGATAGCATACCTCAAGATCACCAAATTAAGGTTAAATCGATTCGATTTATTACCTATGAGCCATATCGTACGCCTAGGGAAGTCAAGGATACGTAGTATTAGGGGCCCGAGCAAGCATCTGAGCTTTTCCGGGTAACCCAGGGTATATATCCTGTCTATCTAATATGCAGTACTAATTAGCCTAGGGAAAGATAAACGGGGCAAATCTCTTCAAAACCAGAAGTACTAGAAGTGCCGATAGTGCGATTATACTCAATTTTCCACTGCCAATTCTCAGAATAAAATCGATCACCTAATACGAACCCACGGAATATTAGAGCATAGCAGGAGGACGCCAATTCAGCCTACAATACACTGGAATAATAAACCCATAACGGAAGAAGTATTAATTCGCCAAGCTAAGGCATACGTCAACGTCGCTATTATATTCAAAAGACAGCCATTTATCGATACTCTGGTAGCCTTCGTCGTCATCTATCAACTTTCACTCAGTCTAATAGTCAATACGTTGTTTATTAAGCTGTTAGAGGTGTTATACCCGAATATCAGTCAACTATTACCCCAGGCCAGCAAAACCATACGCAAATGGATTATAATTGCTTTTAAAGCCCGGAAAGAGGTATTAAGGGAGGAACTACGCCAATCTATTAGCAAAATACACTTCTTATTTAATCTTTGGACTTCTCCTAACCATTTAGCTCTAATGGGCATCGTTGCACATTATATAGACGCCGCAGGAGTCAATAAATCAGTAAGTTATGTTTACCTTAATGTTTTTGGTCAGATATTAAAAGTGCCCCCCGTATCCGGTCCAACTTCACTTAATTGTTTCTCATCTACCACGTAACATTTCTAGGAGATAGTTAGATATTCTAATAGCGCTCAATTAGCTCATTAAAACGTACTACTCGGATTTCTATAATGTTACGTGGCAGATGAGCAATTCGCCGATACGTATTTATTAGATTTTCTCACCACATACCTTACTTTTGGAAAACATGACTAACTTAATAATTCTTGATTTCTAGACTTTGCTGGCTATTCGACAGCTCCATGGCTCTCATTTGGGGGAGAATCAAGCGGAGGTTATTATATAAGTGATTAACGACTACGAATTGAAGGACAATATTAGCTACTTCGTCACGGACAATGCGACTAATAACGATACCGCCATTGAAACTATTCTCAAGCACTTCTTTCCTGATATGACCGCCCAAAGGCGTAAAGCACGTCGCCTTCGCTGTTTGGGCCATGTAATCAACCTATCTGCCAAAGCCTTTCTTTTTGGTACGGAATATGATGCTTTTGAGCAAGAAGTCAATCAAGCCGTCTACAGAGATCTAATTAAAGAATTGAAGTTGTAGAGAAAGAGGGGACCTATTAGAAAGCTTTATAATATTATTATTTTCATCACTCGATCGCCACAGCGCCAAGAAAAGTTTGCAGATATCAGAGGCCTGAATGGCGAAGAAAAGGGAGATTTTGACCACCTAAACTTGGTGATTGATAACGCTACTCGCTGGAACTCTTTATATTCTATGATTGAGAGATCTATCAAGCTACGAGACCGAATCGACCACTTTTACATTAACTTCGCCGAGTATATACATAGCGCGGAGGCACGGAAAAGAGCTCAATCTAACGGGGGGCGGGGGTGGCTACTATCACATAATATTTTGACTGTAGACGATTAGCAAGCTCTTACAGAAGTACTGGCTGTTTTAAAGCCATTCTACGACCTTACTCTGCGTAGCGAAGGTTCTCTGGCTAATTCTTCACGTAGTACGATCTCTAACTACATGCCAACGCTTAATATAATTCTCAAACACATAGAAAAGACACGTGATAATCTCACAGCTAGATATAACAACTTAGAGCTAGTTACTCCATCTCTTAAGTATTTGAAGAGTTGTACAGTTAATTCGTGGACTAAACTCGACGAATACTTTAACAAGGCAGATCAAATAGGTGCTATATATACGGCCGTTGTTACTAGGCCTCAGTCAAAGTGGAAATACTTCCAAAACACGTGGAGAAACTACCCCAGGACCTGGCTTACTCGCGGAAAGAACGCTCTTGATCTCTTATAGAACGAATATCTCGATTCCGACATTAAAGGTACCGGAGAAGCAGGGGGAAAGCGGCCGAGAGCTTGTACCATAGATGATTTCCAGAAGGAGACAGATATGACTTTATTAGAAGATGACGAGCCCGAAGATCAACCAAAGGTATAGCTCGACTCAAAGCCGATTTCGTTAGAAGAGCCTCTAATCGACTTCTAGAGTGTCAAGGGCTCGAATCAGGTGACTTTCATACTTTTATGAAGCTATTCACAACTTTGTATCAGCCGCACGAGCTAACTCGTAAACGAACATAAAAGACAGATTTCCTTAAGAATATCTTCTCTCCTTGTAATCAATCAATTCAACCAAGTCGCAATTGTCCACGTACTTGCACTCGTTCCGTGACATAGAGGAGGTAGCGGGCAGTCAATTCTACGGGTAGATTGGCCCAATTAGCCCTTGATATGGCATCTATACCTCTCATGTCGAGCGAGTGCGAGAGGGTGTTTTCACAAGGAAAGCTTTTGATCACGGGACAGCGCCATCGATTGAAGGTTGACTTAATTGAGGCCACACAGTGCTTGAGAATATGGCTAATTATGGACCGGAAAGCACAGAATAGGTGGAGATCAAGTAAGAAGAGAGAGAAAGAGGAGTTGGCATGTATAGTACTAGATATTCTTTGAAAAAATCCATTTTCCTTACCCGGACATCATTTTTTACCCCTAGTTCACCCCTAGCCTTGGTCAGCCTTCCTACTCCTAGCCTTTTACTATGGTCAGCCTAGCCTAGCCTCGCCTGAGGTATGCTCTGGTT
>MU270868.1:0-11352 GCA_021432625.1 Leptodontidium sp. 2 PMI_412
CACCTTCACCACCTTCTCCGTCGACATCACTTGCGAACGGGGCGAGCTTGCGGTCTTCAATCCTCCTGCGAACGAGACATGTGGCGACTATCTCTCCACCTATCAGCAAGGCATGGGACGTGGCACGAACCTTCTGAACCCAGGCGCTACGGAGAACTGCGAGGTGTGCCGATACACTACTGGACAAGACTACTTGAAGACACTCAACGTGAACGAAGAGTACTACGGCTGGAGGAATGCGGGGCTGGTTGTATTGTGGGCTGGAGTGTTCTACGCCCTGGTGTTCTTGATGATGAAGTTGCGAACCAAGGCGACGAAGAGGGCGTCTGCGTAGACGAATGGTGTTTGTTGAAGACCGAAAGATTGCCAAGATACCCTACTCGAAGAAGAGTAGAGACGGAGTGCAAAGTTGAGCGCGTACGTGTTAGCTTCAGGTGTGGTATTGAAGCTGCACAAAGGAAGATTCAAATCCTAGATCATAAAATTGCGCACTTGCGCCAAGCTTAGACTGTTGTAATAGTTTCATTGGGTAATTAAGACCATATTGCATTCTCAAAGCTTTCTAGCTGTGGTGACTGGTGATCTGTTGGGGCGCGAGCTGCTTGGCTTCGCCTCCTGTCCTTCCAGCACATCGGCAGAGCGGAACATATTTGGTATTCTAGTCTGAGAGGCTCTTGGTTGATGATTTCTCCTGGTAATCCATGTCATGATCCGCGCGCTTCGCTGCTCTCTCCTCTTGCTCGGCATACCTTGCTTCATCACCAGCCCTAATATCTTCAGGAGGTGTTTCCGACCGTTTCCGCTTTTTAACCTCCTTAGCAAGGGATTGCTCGCCCAGTGCTCGCAGTACTTTGCTATCCGCCGCATCTAGATATTGTCAGAGTTGTATCCCAGAGATGTAGATATCCGTATCTTCATCTCCCATCTCCTTCTGGGCAAGTTCCTTGCAGGTGAAATCGCTGAGGCGGAGCCGTAGGCAGGGGTGATCGATGGCGTTTCCTTCATCGTCACGGAAAGCCTGGTAGGCACCAAAGCCCTGGATAGGGACCTGAAGAGGAGAGGTCTCGACGGAAATCCGTGAGTGAGATTGGCCCTTTCATGGTCCTGTGTAAGATGGTCGGAAAAGACTAAAACCATCTGAATATGCGAAATCGTGATAGGATAGAGGTTACTCGTTTTCATGCCCAAGTATATTGCGATTTGGTACCTGTCACTGAAAGCACTTTCTTAGGACTGTAAGCTCCTGTATACTTTTATGGGAATACTGACACCACTCTTCTCCTGGCTTGGTATTTGGGAAGCTCAATTATTTCATTTAGCGAAGCTTTTTTAAAATTACAAAGTGTTGAATCAGTTGTTTGATTCTCGAAAAGAAAATCCCCGAAACATTGCCGCACAGCACAGCCACCACCTCTAACCGTATCTGTTCAGCCTTGCACCAAACTGGCTAGATTTACCCCAGTACTTGATCACTGAGGAAGTCTTTAATTTTGTCTCACTTGTGTTCGGACCTTCCATTCAGCGATTAAGGCGTTCCCGATAGCTGATGGACTTACTGTCATTCCATGCTTACGATCTAGATTGGGCCACTCAGGGCTGGGGGCCAAGATCTTGTTGCACTTCGCAACACTGTCCGGGTGCACACAGACCAGCCCATCAGAGACGATCTGCTGTCTATGTCAAAGGCAATTAATTAATAGGAGTATTGCTATTCTTCGCTACCCGGTTTGTGTAGTCTACGCTTTGCGAAATCGTGTTTTTTATGCAGTTGACGTAGCTTCGAAGTTGACCGAATGCGGCTAAAATAGCAATACCTAAGTTACTCATTTAAATTTGAGGAGCGGTATCAGAATTACATCACTCCCAGGACTTCCTCCGGAGCAGCAACCTGCACATCATTTATCCTGTGCGCACCTCTAAAAGGGTCAACATAGTAACTCTCCTTACCATTTCCCGGTCGTGAGATTATCTCGATTTAGTTATTACCTTCTGCTTAAGTCATGGCAGCAGTCGCCATGCTTCCACCTCCTGCCTTCCTATCTTGCCTCTGCCGCTCGTTTATCTCAGTGCGCATGGTTCTCTCCCACTACATCTCACAGAGCGCTAGCCAACCGCCTCGTGCCACGCTTTCACCACTCGGTCACAATAACCCACCGCCCTCACCTAGACCACCTACACGGCCATGTTCCCAATTCCCTCCCAGCAACACAAAGCATGCACGCCGACGATATGAGATTGCGCGCGTGGAAACAACTCACTTCAACATTAACTGTATTTAGTCTTCAGGTAGTTCGCCAACACCTCAGAAACTTGAGTTAATGAGCCTGCCATCATCAGCGGTGGATTGTTGGGATGTGGTTCATTTAGATAATCGCCTCTGTTGCCGTAAGTTAGTACCATGACGAAAGCAGCTTGGCCAAGGGTTGGCACTCGTCACTACCGCCTTTGGTATGTCTTTGGCGCAATTTCTCTCCAGTTTTCACCAATGGAACGCTTGGCTGGCTCTATGTCCTACTTCTTAAAAGTCTCCCGCCTCTCAATCTACTAGCAGCATATCATCCCTTTGCAATCTCAGTCTGTTGCAGTTTTGACCGCGAAGTCTTAGTACCTCCACCACATCATGTCGAACAATAACATCAGTGTTGACAACGCCCATCATGTTTCCGGCCAAACTAATAACCAGCTATCGCTCCCAGCCCATTCGTTGGCATGTGGAGCGATGAAAGAAGAGCTTGGTGCGGATTTAGACGATGGACTTTCTGTCGAGGAGTGCAAGAGATGTCTCGAGCTGTATGGGAGGAACGAGCTTGATGATGGCCCCGGGGTCCAGCCTGTCAAGATTCTTACCCGCCAGGCTGCTAATGCAATGATTCTAGTTAAGCGCACTATTCCCCTCTGCGTCATTAAACAATTGCTCTGATGCAGTGGCGTATACAGGTCCTGATATTGGCAATGGCTGTCAGTTTTGGCATAAGCTCTTGGATCGAAGGATGGGGTGCCCCCGGCCGGGAGATAGTCCCCAAGCGACTTTCCAAACTCATTCCTGGGCTCGGACGCCATTTCGACGGTATTCTAAGACGCTGTTAGACGAAACCACCTGAAATGAACCGATTGCCGCCTTACCTGGCTGGGTCGAGGCATTCTGACGGGTGCGTGGAGTGTCTGATCTGAAAGGATTAGAAATGACCCGAAATAACCTGAAATACAAACTTGCCTTGGACGGCGGCGGTGGTGGTGATGATGAAAGGAAGAAGTTACACAGCGCGGGAGGCTGCAGCCTTTATATATATTCTTCTAGCAGGTGATTCAACTACTAATCGCATGTACGGGGTCACTAGTCCCAAATAGGAATTTTGCACCCAGGGTGAGCGTAGGCTGATTGGAATTTTGACGCAGTGATCGCTATCGTCCGCCGTATCGCATCTACATTTTGGGCCCCTCAGCCTGCAAGTCATGCGCTATCCCCACCCCCGCGAACGTCCCCATTTGCATCGCCTGCATGACATTCTTCATCGGGGTCGCGCAATCTCCTGCCGCATAAACTCCCTTGACACTGGTGGCTCCAAATGGTGGTGTTACTTTGATATCTCCACCAGGCGTCAACTCCACACCTAACTGCTCTGCAAACGGGCCGTTAAGCTTCGTGGGCGGCTTGTGCGCAAGGAACGCCTCCTGAACCAAGCTTCCATCTGCAAAGGTAATAGTAATTCCGCTACCTTCGGCACCAAGAGCGAGAAAAGCGATCTCCCGGTCGTCTGTTGTGATGGCGGTATTGTTTTGGCCGAGGAGGTCTGCGATTGCGGTGTGCACGGCAGGGTTGTTTGAGGTGTAGATCACAACCTTGGAGGTTATTTGCTTGGCACTGCGCGCGAGGGCAATGGCTGCTGCGGGGACGGAGAACTCGCCGAGGGCAAGGACTCCAGCGGAGGGTTTTCCGGCATCTTCATAACCGTGGCAGAAGAGGCAGTGGTAGCTGGAAGAGTTAGTGTTATCCACTATGGCAGAATGGGGAAAAAACGCACATGGATCGACCCCAGCACTCATCATATCCCTTGATATCAAGCGGCAAATCAGTGACACCACTAGCAAGCAAGACCCTCCTGCCAGTGAATGTTGTCCCATCTGCAGCCGTGGCCGCAAAGTCGCCCGCACTCGTTGTCTCGACCTTGGCAACTTCGCAATCCTCAAATGAGATCGTGTTGTACCGCTCCAAGATCTCCTTGCGCGTCGCGCCCCTAAAGGCAGCGGGGTCTTTGTGATCCCATGTGGGTATGGTATGCATATGCGCCGAACGCGCGTTGCGGAAGAGCGAGCTGTCAAAGACGACGGCAGTGTGCAGCTGGCGGGCAAGGGCAAGAGCTGCAGACAGGCCGGCAGGACCTGCGCCGATGATGAGGGCGTCAACGAGAGGCATGTTTGCTGTGGTGGTTGTCAAATTTCTGGTTATGAATTTGAAGTAGTTGGGTACGAGGTTGGTGGTGAGGCTGTGGAGGAAAGACATGGGGGAGAGAGAAAGAAGAGAGCTCTATGTGCTATATACTCCATTTCTAGAGGGAATGCTACGAGAATTGATCTTAGCGGATTTACATCATATCGGGCATAGTGCAAGGATCTAGGTAGCTCTCTTTTTAAACCCTCCGTGGAGGGTTTTTGGAATGCAGGGTAGGCAATCTTCGCCACACCTAGATCCACGTCATCTCGATCAAGCTTATGGTGCAGGAAAAGCTGAAAAACTGCATAGGCTGATTAGTGATCCGAGAAAGGTTAGCGTGAGTGTAAGCTTCCTCTCCAACGAGACAGCGACTCCGAATGTGACACATTAGTCAGCTATCAGAGTTTTGGCACGGCGCAACCCACTCGTCCGTAAACCCTCCGCGGACAGTTTCCCAAAGGGATCTGGACAGGTGAGCAGTGCCTCATCAGTTTACGGACCAGTGACGCGCTCATTCTCGCACTCGGACTGATTGATGTGAGCCTCAGTCAACTCTACTCTCCTCTTCGGCGCCCGGTTGCTCGCTCTACTTGCCGTACTGCCCGAATATCATGTACGCTTATCGATCCGTCCTTTCTTCATCCGATTCACCCCTCCCCCAAGACTCCGGTCAGGTTTTGTGTGACCCTGTACAACCATGGGCACCACGATCCATCCGTCGCAACGGCGGCTGTCCTGCGATGTCTGCCGGCGGCACAAGACAAGATGTCAACGCATCAGACAAAACGACCCAAAGTGTGCACGATGCACTATGCTCGGCGAGGAATGCAATATTGGCGGGCAGAAGAAGGTCGGGAGACCGAGGAAGTCAGACTCGGCTCCCGGCCAGCGCGCAGGCAAGGAGTCGACTGAGGAACCCCGAGCGAAGCCAGTTCGCTCGCAGAAGAAACAGACGACCGCAAAGAACCAGCAGAGCGACCCAAGCCCTTCGACCGTGTCACCAGACTCGGGCAACTTCCTGGAGATGAACGAGCAACATGGAATTGAGAGCATGATGTTCTCAACAACAACTATACCAACAACTATACCAACAACCACAACCTCTACAGCGGCGCCGCCGGTTGTTGGAACCACCACAAACGTTGTCTTTGCCCTTGAGTCATCGTGGCCCGCTGCTGGGACAGCTGAACTGCAGACTCTGTCCCTCCCTCCGCCAGTGCCGTGGAACGTCTCGAGTTGCTTCAAGCATAGCTCCGCCTTTGTCGACCACGACTGGAACATGAACGAGAACGACGTGTTAAAGACGAAGTCAAGTCAGTCCGACCTCACTGTCACATGCTCAGACCCGGCAAGCCTGGTGATCCCGGAGCTGGCTGCCCCCATGGGCAGTATCGATCTGTCCGACGCCTTATCCAAGCTGTCCAAGCTCAACAACGACTTACACATCCGCATGGCCGCCATCGAATCACATCGGTCCGTCATGACCCTGAACAGCATCCTCTTCCGCGAGGGCCCGCTATTCATCGACAACTCCACGCTCGGAGAGTTCACAATGAGGTCAACACAGGAGCTCTTCCAGGTGCTGTCGCGGCTCCTCAACAACCGACAGTGCCATGCGCCACTCGACGGTGCGCACAAGCTCGATATCGTGAACCTGCCAGGGCTGGACGGCCAGTATTCGTCGCCACATCCCTACGGAGGTGGACACAATGGCCACGGCCAAGGCCCAAGCCCCAACCTTGCCTCCCCCTTCCCATCCGCCTCTCTGCAGCCGTTGCTGGCTCCTCTTGCCTTGACCATCACGGCCGTCTTCACCCAGCTCATAACCCTCTACGAGGTTTTCCTCAAGCACATGATCCTCTGGCTCGAGAACATCGCCGCCGAACCCCTCAGGCACATCCCGGGACTCCGGAGCGGCGAGACATGGCCACAGGATCTCTGCGCGCAGGGAATCCACTTTTCCAACGCCTCCCTCAACTTGCTGGAGAGAATCGAGCAGATCCTCGGCCTCACGGGGCGGCCCGAGTGGGGAGGGCCGGGTCTGCTGTCCATCCGGCAGATCGATCTGCTGAGGAGCGTGCTGGACGGCGGCGAGGGCATCGCTCCGGGCCACGGCTTCATGCGGCCGGCGTATGTGAAGAGGTCGCTCCGGAGGGCATCGTCGGTCCTGAGTCGAGTCATGCCCCGGTAAGTGGCTCCGGTAGGCGAGATGAGACAAAACCATTGTAATAGATATTATGTACAATAGACAAAGGAATAACGATACCAAGACAAGAATCAAATAAAGACATGAAAATACCTCTTGAGTGCGCCTCAATAAACTGCACAAAAGTCGATAGTCGCGGAGGCACGGACCATAAGCGCGCGCTTCGAATGGAATAAGACCCGTTTGTTAATTAATCAACACGGGCAAACAGAGCCGGCGGCACGCAACTTGGGGGCCAAGCACGGCCAATAGCTCACAGCTCACAGAATCCTAGCAGTAGCAACTCAGTACTCTCCCCCCTGGCTTGAATGTTAAATGAGAAGAAAACTGGACCGTGTGTGGGTAGTTTCTAGGGGTGTCTATCCAATAACTGTACTGTTTTTGAGCCTTGGCCAGGGTTTTGAAGCTCTCTCGAACCTTCTACAGCCACCCTTGCTTTTACAACAGGCCAATTTTTGGCTCGTGCTTCGAGATAGACAAGGACCTCTGACCACTCACACTTTGAATATCGAGCCTCTGGCCCGCAAAAGTTGATATTTAACATTCAAGCCAGGGGGGGGGGGGAGTAGTTAACTGGCTCACTCCGGACTCCGGCACGCCCTGGGGATGGGGGCGGAGGAGGGCATCTCGGACCGTGTCGCTGAGACGTATGAGCTGATTGATCTGCGGACTCTGTCAAGTTGTCAATGATGAGACGGGATCGAGACCACGTCCTGGAGCGCCACTGTGCGGCGTGTCCAGCCCGTGGGCGGCCTGGGCACGGAACTGGATGTCGAGTGAGGGTTGGCCGTGGGAGGACTGGGCATCGAGGGACTGGGCATCGAGGGACTGGGCATCGAGGGACTGGGTATCGCTGCCGCATTCCACGGACCAGACAGAAAGTACCATGCGGTGTGGCGTGGCTTGAACGTGTGGCTTCTCACCTGTAACAATAACGAGTTGAGAAGAGAGATGAGCAGTTTCCGGTGAGAAATGGGGAGCAAGGGGAGGGGAGACAATCCCATCTCGAAAAGACAAGGCAGTCGGAGATCTCGTGATAACCAAGGGGCCCACTGGCCCTTCTTGCAAGTGATCTATTAGACGGTCCGTTCGAGAGCCCATTAGATAGAAAGCGGAGAATATTTTGTAGTTGCAAACCTCCACGCGAACATCCACTCTCAACCTCAACCGCTTGCGTCATTACAATAGACTAACTCGTTGGATTATACTCACAATCTCGATTCCGTTATCTCTTAATAACTCCAGATAGCTGGAAATTCAATAGCCCCCGAGCCAAATGCTACGTATTCCTTACTATCAAACCCCAACCTCATCAACACTCTCTCCAACCACTGTATCTCCTCCATCAATATCTCGTTTTCACCCTGGAGACTCATCTTCCTCTTCTCCAATGCCTCAATATATCTCCTCGCCAAAGCCAACACTGCTCCCTTGCTAACTGCCTGTCTTCATGCGTGTGTCCTTTTTCTGCCTTCAGGTTGATTTACGCCGTCCTTTGCGTTTTGCCTAGGGCTACGTATTCTATAAATGACCGGTTCCTTCTTGTCTTCATCTCTCTTCTCACCCATCTTCTCACCCATCTTCTTACGGTCTTACCTATCTCCTCACCCATCTTCTCACACACCTTCTCACCCATCTCCTCACTCATATTCCCTACCCCTTCTCTCCTCTCTCCAATCCCTCTCCCATTTCTCCAGGAAGACCTTCTTTTCTCGTCTCCACTCCAGATATCCACATCCGCACAGTCCTGCAAGCCATGAGCACTGAACAGGCAAAAGGATGTTGGAGAGGACTGAATCCAGACGAGCAGATAGAGGCAGCCCTGAGGGATGGGCTCTCCGAGGACAGGTCTCGGATCGATAGGAATCCCGTTCACAGAAAACTAAATGAAAAGAGCAGCCAACCACGGTACGACGCGATGTGAGATTTTTGGGAAGCGTACGTTGCCAACATCACAAAGTCAAGTCCAGAATAGCAAGCACTGACACATCTTAGGTATGAAAGGAAATATCCAGGATCGGACTTACGCAATATGGAAGACATGAAGCATATCACTGAAGCTGTCGGACGCGCAACTCCCTACACGTTGGATAAAGAACTGAAAAGAGCAACTGTCAAAACGGTACGGAACAAGATGATAAAACTCATGTCGATATGGCAGCGAAAGACCAACCTCACCATTCCTCCAGAAGTCCATGACTCAGTGGCTCCTGTAAGTGCGCCTGCGGGCAAGCCTACTCCAAAGTATTAACACGTGATGCATTTACTAACGAGAGAGAAAGTATATCAAAGATGTGCTGAGATACACGATTCCTCTGTCGATAGAGGAAAAGGCGCTCACGTTCCTGACAATAGAGAGCTACGTCGACATGGAGGAGCTCTTGTGGCAGCATGACCACCACAACTACGTCCACGAAGGGTGCCGTGTGGATTTGAGTGCCCTTTTGAAGACGAATCTTGTGTTGCTAAAATATATTGCGACCTTATCCCAGGCTGAGCGGCTTCTTGCAGTGCCAAATGCGGATTTTGCCCCATTGTAACATCTTCGATCCTGCTCGAGTAGCTGACTGACTGTTGCGGTTGTTCGTAAAGAATTTGGTGTCCACCAGGCCCAGTGTACTCTTGTCCGGATGGATAGCTCATGTAGTTCCCCTGCAGAGGCGGTAATGGCTGGTACGGCAGGGGGCTGTGCTGCATGTATTGCATGGGTTGACTGTATGTGTTTGGCTGCCCAGAAATAGACAAAGTGAAGTCCTGATCTTGCATCACGTTAGAAGAAGTCATGATTTGAGCTTCTTGTTGCACAGGTACCACTCCTGTAGATGACGAGGTGGTTTCTGGTGAGCCTCTATCCAGAGGAGACGTAGGCGGCGTATTGGTCTTCTTCTTAGATCGTTTGGAGACTCGAGACTGGCTCTTGGTACGAGCCTCGGGTTTGGAAGAGCTGGTGTAAGACATTGAAGGCGTCGGTGGAGTAGTTATGACGAAGTTGGAGTTGGAGTCTGTTCCGAACGGGCTCAGGGAAGGATCAGACAGTACTTAAAACTGTTCAGCACTAGACATAATGGTAGATAAAGCCGAACCCACCACTGCTTACCGCGAATATCTCTGCAACCTTACCACAATTGCAAGTGCTCAGATTATGACCACAGCTCTCGAGTGGACGGCCAGGCTTTCGAACCTCGATCAGTATTCTGTCAGTATGAGCGCAAGAAGTTGTTCGATGGACGCGAATACACGGCTCGCTGTCACACGTTAGCAATATGGACACATTAGGAGTAATAGCCCTGCTTTGAGAGGTATTGTTCGAGCTGGGAGGATATCATACCAAGAGTACTTGCAACCGTTGATGAGCGGCATGTTGGATGGAGTTCCGCTAGCGAATGGTTTTGATCGAATAAGCGTTCAGTTTACTTCCGTGAATTAGAGGTTCAATGAAGTATTGAGTTACTAAATGAGGGGCATATCAAGATGACGATCCGAAGTGAAGAGCTTGTGAAGTATCAAGCCAGCGGTGGCTGCGGATAGCCCATTAATGTACAAACGAGGCTTCCAAAATGGTCGCTGCTGTACACAGCATTCCCGTTACCCAATCAACAGTAGGTCATGCAAAGCAGGCTGGCCAGTAAGTCAGTCTAGGTAAGTCCTGCTATTCAGTTGGCCCTAAATTCGTAATCAGTCAGTTACTAGCCATACCCCTAATAAGTCAGTCGTTATATACTCAACTGATTTAGACTGTCAGTTGAGAGGTAAGAAAATCCTCATAATACGGTCAGTTTAGGTAGAGGCAGCTGAGCCTCGCTTAAGGCAAAATACAGGCCTATAATTGGCGCAATTAGCCGAAACGGCTCAGGCGAGTCCACTTTTGGCTACCTTCGTACCTAGGTACTCTCAGCAAATACAGCTTTCTTACAATACCCGCTATTTTATTGTGACGACTGACGCTGCCCAGAGCCTCATTTCCACCAGCTCCACTTAGTACTGCCCGATCGGGACGTACCGAGATTACCATGGTGCTAGACATACCAACCTCTTGTATATAGACTTATTCTTTCCTGACCTTCTTTCCTCTGTAGTTGTAGATTCTAAGTTGATGCTTGGTATCGTCATATGTCTCTTGTGTTGATATGTGAGGCGTCAGTTACACGTGATTGCCGTCTTTCTAGGGCAAGCGTCACATTTATTACTCAATATTATTAAATAAGTAAATATCTTTAAATAACCAGATTAGAGGTTAGGATATACTTTAATAAGGTTATAATCTTAATAAATATATGAAAATCTAAAAGTACACTTATATTTTTAGTTTTGTAAAGAGTTATTTTATTTACTACTATGACTAATTCATACCAGTTTAAATCAGTACTGATTAATTTATTAAGTTAAGTGCATCAGTTGCTTTATTTACGTCAGTCAGTCAGTCGATATAATATCTTCAACTGATACTGACTTAACTGACTTATTGGCCAGCCTGACATTGGAAAGTTGGGGTGGTGCCAAGATTCGAGAGCAAACTTCCAGCCACTTTTGTAAATCTGCCAGCTGTAACGACGCAATACCTCTAGCAGTCGTGTAACGTCCCACCCCACCATTTGGCCCACCCCCCCATTTGGCCACCCCTTTTACACCAAAACTCACCACTTTAAATAACTAATAACTTTATTAAACTCTAATAGAATAACTTAAAACTAAAGAATCGGATTATTTTTAAGAT
>MU270869.1:0-11341 GCA_021432625.1 Leptodontidium sp. 2 PMI_412
ATAGGGTGGATCCCTGGGAGATTCTCTGCCAAGGGGTTCCCCGTCCCGACGCGAACCGCTCGGCCCTGCTCATACGTCCCGCCTGCTCGTGGGCATACAACCATCGCAGGCAACGGGTACCGTGAGGAGTCAAACTCCCGAAAGACCTGGACCACGCTGAGTCGAGTCCCGCACCGAGCGGGGCACCATGGCTCGCCGCTGGCAGGAGGTGGCTCTGGAACAACACGGTCAGCCGGGAAGAAGAGAGGGGTCGGATATCAACCAACCAGCTGGGCATGGAGTCTCCCCATCATCGACGACCGAGATGGCTCGATCCGGCCGTGATCCTTCCGGCGGCTCATCCGGCTCCTCCGTATCGTCTCGGATCTCAATGTAGGTACGGGAAGGCCCCGCGCCCGATTGCTCGGTGACTTCCCGAAACGGAGGGAGGGATGGCTCAACGGCAGCAGACCGTCGCGGTTGTGGAGGAGGAGGAGGAGGCCCGGTCTGTCGTTGATACGATGCCACTGCTAGAGGGGTATCGACGAGGAGGGATCGGCGGGGGTTTACCCCGGACGCAGCATCCTGGAGAATCCGGGGCGAGAGCGGCCGCAGCCAGCGCGCATAGCACGGGCTGGAGAGCAGACGCCGGCAGGGGAGGCACACAAACGGCATCACACACGCGGGATTCGGACAGCAGCGGTCCAGATCGCTTGGGTGTAGGCAGATGCTGCAGTGGGGCCTAGTAGGCTCCATCGTCATGGGACAGAAACGAGACGAGGGGGGGATCAAGAAGGGAGGTGATGTTGAGTAGAGAGGAATATTTGAGATTAGAAGAAGTGGGGGAGAGTTTGGCCTTCTTATACCCGTAATATCATTGCTAAAGAACACCCTAGGGGCGTGGCTAGGAAGCAGTAGCTTGGTGGTGTGGGAGAAGTACAAGGCGGCCAAGAAGTAAGTTGAGTTAAGCTGAATTAATAAGCTGAGCTCTAAGACGTAAGTCATAAGTTAGGGCTAGGGCTACTAATAAGTAAGCTAGAAAATCTTCAGCTTATCAGTAGCTTATAAGTTGAAGTAATAAATATTCTCAATTATAAAGTCAGTTTAAGTAAGTTAAGGATGCTGATTTAGGTTTTAAGAGGCTCACTTAATGGGGCTCCAGGCCTCTGATTGGTTAGAATAGCGTAACGAGAGCTTTTAATTGGCTGAATACTGCCAAAAAGCGGTCAACGCCGCAACTTCGTGATCCTGCTCTTGATCCTCAATCGCGAGGTGTTTGATAATCTCACCACATTGGCTTCTTCTCACGCCTCACCTATAATTATCGACGATGGAGAACCTCGTGCATCTCCAGCAGCATCTACTACTACTTTGGTTAACCCTTTTGCGTCAATGATGGCTCCGCAAACTGCCAAAGAACCAAGAGTGTTGCGTGACCGCTGTTTCCGTCCTCCTCCTACCTACAACGATAAATACAACCCCATGGAGCCTCCCAGCCAACTGATTAAGGCTGACTACTCTCCATACGATTATGGAGAGCCTCTTTTCGACGATAGGGAAGCTAAACCATCGAGGTTTCCAACTGGTCACGTTCTAGCGCCTGCTAGCAAGAGGAGAATATCGTCTTGGACGTGGAAGGTTGGCTACGCCTTGATTAATACTTTGAAGGCTTCAAAGCCGAAGATATGGTGCTGCAAGCTTTGTAGGAGATCTCTACTAACTTGGCAGACTTAGACGTTGACTTTTACAGGCCACCACGATGAGAAATTCTCGAAAACCGCGAATATCACTTCAACGCGAATACCTTAACAACGCCATAATACACATGCTGGAAACACATAATTTGGAAGAAGGAGGAGATACTTGGAGAATGAAAAGTGAGGAACCTGTCCCACAAGCTTCTGGAATCGTTGATGGAGACTACGATCGAGTGATCCCATTTCGACAAAAGGAGTTCAAGAATGCGTTTCTAGACTCTCAACAACTTAAGCCTCTCTTTCTCCTTACTAAAGCACTCGAAGGCAACACAAAGTTGACGGAAGGTGCAGGCAAGCCATCTCATGGCGCTCTCTGGGAGGTGCTACCTGCCTTTGAAGGTTTACTCGCTTACTTTGAGAAATTGGAACGCGACGCAGCGAATGGAGCCTTCAACAAGCGTATACAATCGTCGATAACTTTGGCTTGGGGCAAGACTCAAGAGTACTACGTCAAAACCGACCTCTCTATTGCGTGGCAAGCGTCGCTGGTTCTTCACCCTCGCTGGAAGTGGCAATACTTTGATGAGAAGTGGACAGGTGTTGAGCGACTATACGTCACTAAAGGCAAGAAGGCTTTAAAGGATTTATGGGAGAAACAGTACAAATCGGAGCTTGTAGTACGGCAAGAATCAGTTACTCCAGAGCCCCCAGAGAGAGTTGATTACCTTGAGGCAATGCTAAACGGGTTGGCACCAACTGGAGCTGCACCTGCTGTACGCGTTTCAAGTCGAAGGGACCAGTTGATTCAGTATCTTGGCGAACCATGTTCAGATATACCGCCATTCTTGTATTGGAAGTCGAAACAGGCTCAGTGGCCTCAGCTTTCTCAAATGGCCTTTGACTTTCTTGCCGTACCTGCCATGAGCTCAGAGTGTGAGCGTGTTTTTTCTTCTTGCTCTAAGCAAACTACGCAAGAGGTATCAAGACTCTCGGGGGAGATGCTATGGCATAGAGAATGCTTGAAGAATTGGGAGCATAGAGGCGCCGTTAAGTTGATGAGTTGCCATAATGCAGTTTGGTTAGGAATATGATTTTTTTACAGCCTCAATTTTACCCCGTGCAGCTTATAAGCAGCTTATAAGTTACTCAGTTAAGCCAGTCAGTTAGCAATTTACACGTAAGTCAATCAGTTGAAGAAATGGCTCAGCTGATGACTGACTTATTGGCTTATTGACCACACTGGGAATCATAAAACCCCTGTCTAGTCTTGTGAAAAACAAGAGCTAAGCAGAATCATCGTGAGGACAAGTGGCACTATTAAGGGGCTTATAGATCTCAGACTATTTTTGGATCTGAAGGGGTCCAAATCTGGCTCCCACCACTTGGATCCCGAGAAAGGATGTGTCAGGGTAAATGATATCTATACCACACCACACCACCACTTGGATTCAAGGGGGTAGATTCAGGCCCTCCATTGCCCAATTAAGCCCTTCCGCTATGATTTAAGGAGCGACGGTTCAAATGCGGTTGTGAAAGCTAGCAAGGTAGGCAAAAAACCGGGGGGAAGTGGCACCGACAACGACCCCGATATTGAAAGACCCAATAACAAACATTGAGCACGTGGAGGCGCAAGACAAGGCACGACTTCTCAAGGCAACCTTCTTCCCGACACCACCAGAACCAGACCTCCAGGATATCCGGGGAGCCGAATACCGGGATCAAATCCCATTTCCAGATATTACAGAGAGGGAGGTGCTTCAAGCCATTGCGTCGACGCCCTCAATAAAAGCCCCAGGACCAGACGGGATCATAAACAAAGTCCTCCATATCATAGCTGCCCAGCTAGCCCCACATCTTACAAGGATATTCAACTGGAGCCTACGATTAGGATACTGACCAGCACACTTCCGACAGTCCACCACGATAGTCCTTAGGAAACCGGGCAAGGATGACTATACTGTTCCTAAGGCGTATCGTCCGATAGCCCTGCTAAACACAATTGGCAAACTCATGGACTCGATTATTGCAAGAAGAATCAGCTTCGTAACCGAGATGTATCAATTGCTACCAAGCACACACATTGGAGGACGCAAAGGAAGATCGGTAGACACGCACTCCATACTATTGTCGAGAAGATATACGAGGCCTGGAACTCGCCCGAACCACAAGTGGCAAGTCTCCTCTTGCTCGATGTCTCGGGGGCCTTTGACAATGTCTCGCATACTAGACTACTCCATAACCTCCGCAAGCGAAGGATAGATGATACCAAGACAAGAACCAAATAAAGAAATGAAAAGACCCAACGAGTGCGCCTCAATAGACTGCACAAAAGTCGATAGTCGCGGAAGGCACGGACCATAAGCGCGCGCTTCGAAATGGGATAGGACCGTTTGTTAATTGATCATCCTAATTAGGTCAACGAGCACTTGTATTGTATACGTATTCTCAATTCATTCCGTCCCTTTTCGTCACATAGTTGTCTATTGCTCTGTTTATGCACATTTCTAGTCACGTCGACGCCAAATGGAGACTCTGTCATGGATCACCCCATTCTCACCCTTGCCCACAGTGTGTGTGCGCTCTGGCTGCCAGTACGCTACTCTCTCCAGGCCCGCCGTGCTGCGCTCTCGCAGGGAATCCGCGTTGACAAGACCCTTCTCGTTGTAGGAGATCTTCTCACCAGGGTGGCTCAGGTGCTCCATGTAGGCCTCGGACGAAGTCGCAAATGGAGGGCCGGGGGCCAAGGGGTCCTTATGACGAGGAAATTCTAGACAGATCAGATTGCCTGCAGGCGAAAGAGCAAGGAGCTCGGTGTTCCGGAGAGCCCATTTAGGACGAAGGTCTGGGTTCAGAGCA
Organism: Leptodontidium sp. 2 PMI_412; assembly: GCA_021432625.1. NCBI lineage: Eukaryota > Fungi > Ascomycota > Leotiomycetes > Helotiales > Leptodontidiaceae > Leptodontidium > Leptodontidium sp. 2 PMI_412. The sequence continues at coordinate 4,533 of MU270869.1, forward strand.
CAGAAAAACTAGGTGATTGTTAGAAGGAACGACCGGAAGACCAGAAAGATACAGGGCGGGTCGGCAAATGGCACATCTAAAGTCCAAAGACAGAGAATGAAGCAACTTGCAGATCCCCCTTGTAGAACGCAGAGTACAAGTGGAGAGGAAGGATCGTAATGACCGAATGGAGTCCGATAGCGGCAGTGGGTATACATACCGTGTAATCATAAATAACATCAAATCCATTTCGAGGTACCCCAATTGCCGTCAACCAGGTATCATCAAAGAAATCCCCCTGGACGAAAGTGACCTTCCCTTCCCCAACTTTCTCGTCTCGCACGCGGTACCAACTGTGGTTCTCTTTCTCCTCCTTCCTGCACGCATCGACAGCCGTGGCGCTGTACTCTAGGCCATAGGCATCATATCCAAAGCTCGCCAGTAAGAGTACATCGTATCCACGTCCACAGCCCGGCACCAGGGCCTTCCGCCTCTGACCGTCTTGGATGATGGGCCCGCCGATGGTACCAGCTCGCTGGATCAGGGTGTCTTCTAGCGCGGGGTTGGGGAAGCCACGATCAAAGGGCACATTATTACTGTCCCAGAGGGAAGCCCAGGCCTCAACATACTTGTCGCCCTGATATTTGGCAAATAACGTTTGAGCATTCTTGGGATCAGTGTTGGTAGGAGGCATCATGGCAGCGTGGCGGTGATGGAGTGCAGGGGATGTTGGAGGTGGTCGCTTGTTGAGATATCCCATGGGAGGTGCACGGATGCGCCTTCTTGTTATATATGCTGCATGTCCAGTTACCATCCGCAATCACACACGATGATTAGTAATAACCTCGTGATCAGGTACAGTTCTTCGATAAAAGGCTCCGCTCGATCGCCCCTACCTCACAACTGTAGTAATGTACGTTGTAGTTTCAAGTTGAATTACTCATTTTCAAAAGAGGTTGTATGATAAAAGTTATACACAAGATGAACATCGTGTCTGATTGATCTCTCGGAAGAACCAGCTAGCCACGCATCTCCCTCCGTAGATTTAAAGCTTATCGGTATCTCGATTTACAGGTCCGAAATGTTTACTCATCATGCCCGACTGTTGAGACATGGAGCGGGAACTTACCACCCAGACAGGGGTTATTCTGCGTGACCCACTTTCTCTTGTGTTCCGTATAGTAATTTGGTATCTTTGGCATCCGGAAAGTCGGTACACCGTGTACCTTCGCCCTATCATGTTCATTCTTTTCTTTCAATCAACCTACCTTTTAAATCCATGATTGAACGACTTGGTCAAGTCGACCTGACAAGGGACTTATCTTTCTCGAACGACACGGTACCATGAGTAACGTCTAACCCCCCCATTCCGGCCACCCCCGCATTCCGGCCACCTCGCTTAACCTCACCGCCACTCCTACCTGTCAACTTCAACAATTAATTAAATTCTAATCCTCTAATCGATGTTCTTGAAATCTGGAATGCAAATTGTTCACATCATGAAGCCTCAATATACTGAATATGACGTCATGTGCGCTTTGGAAGAAGTGGCAAATGGCAAGTCTTTACGAAAGGCATCACGTGAGTGGGGGGTTCCAAGGTCTACTCTTCAAGGCCGCAACGCAACAACTCAGTCACATCAAGAAGCCGCTAGCCACTTGCAAAGATTACCTACAGTGGTAGAGAATCGATTGACCAATTGGATTTTGAATCAAGAGGCTCTTGGTTATGGAGTTACGCACGTACAGATTCGGGTTTTTGGAGAGAGGCTTCTAGCTCTCCAAGGGGACCACAAACCACTCGGAAAACACTGGATGACACGATTTCTGGCTCGTAATCCTATTCTTAAGACTAAGAGGCAAATATACGTCGATTCTGTACGTGTTCATGATTGATTGTCTCAGTTGCGTGGCGTAGATGTCGAAGAGCGGCAAACAGATTTGGCGTAACATGTACCGTTATTCCATTGATTGAGATCGCTCGGGCTGGATTGGACTCACCCTAGATGTATGAGAGAGCGGCCGTGAGCCGAGCATCATACTTTTCCATTAGTTGCTCGATCACTGCAAGTCCATGGGAGTAAGAATTTAGCTTCAGGATTCTACTTGCACCTCTAGCTCTGATACCCGCTTCATCCTCTTTTAGGCTTTCATCCTCATGGTCCGGATGCGGTTCCCAATCAGAGTCCTCGTCATCATCCAAGGGATTGAAGACGTCACGACCAAATTTATCAAGTTCGGGTTCAGCACAGCCGGCTTTGGGTTGTTTACGACCTTGACTTGACTTCTTATAGCCGGCAACCTTTTTACCTTCTGCTTTCCCAAAAGTCCGCCTCAGAATGCGGCTATGACGAGTAGCCCCTTGATGGGCGAGATTCCTGAATCCGCGAGGACTGAAGGATCGGCCAACAGATGCTTCATGCTCTCTTTCCCGAGCTTCTATCCTTATCTGCAAAACAAGTACTTCGTTCACCACGGACTTTAGAGTTTCCGGGTCCGAGTCGTCAATTTTATGTGGATTCTTTAACGTTTCGTTCAATATGCACAGCTCTTCTTGGAGAGTTATCTCTGAGCTGGGGTGAAGAGGCGCACCAGGCGTATTTCTCTCTGGCTTTGGAGTGGCTGATTTGATAAGGTTAGTCGTGTCCAAAGGCATATCCTACGACCTTGATGCAACCGGAATTTTTGAGGCTAAAGACCCACGGGCAGTTGCAAGTATTTGACTTGGGAATGATACCTCTCCAGATTTTTTCTTGACCGGCCTTGATCTATCATTGGAAGAAGACGAAGAAGCCATGTCGAAAATAAATGATATAGAGGATATGTTTTTAGTTGAGGGTTTGTTTATTTTAGATATTAGAATGACTTGGGGTACAGAAATCTATATATACATTAGTTATTAGGTTTGGTTTAAGTGGCAGGAAGAGGGAGCTGGTGGTCATTCAAAACATTAGAGACTAGATCTGATAATTCAGATTCCAGAATAAGCGAGCCCCTATTTCTGATTTCATATGTAAACACGGGATTACGAGAGAGTTTGTACTAACTGAACCAAAAGATCACAGCCTTAAATTACTCGGAGATCAATCGATTATGAGCGCAATCCTCTTTACTCAAGGTCCCCCTCGCCACCTTGGCCATTCTTCAATACTGTCAGAACTCGAACCTGACCAGGAGTTGGATCGAGCTGAATCGATCCAAGCGAGTCGCCAAGGTCAGAGCAGAGGACCTGCAGGCAGTAGTTTCATGCCTGAGGCTGCAACCCCCCCGAGCCCCACTGCCAGCACGGAGGGTTTTTGAACTCAAAATCAAACCTCAACTCCAGGATCCAGGACCGCTTCGATTCATCCCACCATGGCAACGCAGCTACCTGCCTATCACAAGTTTGCAATATGGGAATGCTCGTTGCCACCTCCGCGTATCATCCAAGCACATCTACGCCGAGATGGGAGTACATTCTTCGGCAATACAGCTCCTCCAGTGGCCTTACACATTTGTGCCAACTCCCGTAAGGAAGCGCACGTACACAGCTTGTTTCGAAGAAGATCGAGCTTCCGCGAAGTGTAAACGATCAATCTACTTCGATCTTCATCGCGACACTATTTACCTCGTTACGCATGCTTCGATTCGATCATCTCTACGATTCCGGCCTTTGCGAGAAGGTATCCGGATATCCAAATCATCGAATCTCTTGCGGTAGACCTCCACGATAATACAGCTTCGGAGCTTTGTCGATTCATACCTTCTACCTTCAACGCGCTCAAACACCGTATCGATTTCGATACGCTACCTTACGCCACTGATACCATAATATCTCTACCTTTGTGGCACATTCCTAGCAAATGGGACTCGTGGATGGCCCTGGAGGCAGATGTTACAGCAGAGATCAAGATGCGATACCAAGCAGAAGCGAGAAGGGCAGGAGATGCGAAGGCAGAGACCACAAAGCCACTTGTTCGAATCATGGTAGCTCAGATGGTAGTAGCCCCGGCAGTCTACAGCTATTGAGTACCATAATGGCTCCTTGTGTTGTTTTGCGTATCACGTTGATGAGTTGTGCTGACGACACCCACATCTCCAGGAGTTTGGAGGTACGGTTCATCTGAATATTACCTGTCCGATTCTGCTGGAGTGCCTCAATTCGGAGTAGAATCGAGCGATCGGGCATTGCACCTTCGGGGGCGAGCCTTTGCCATGTTTAGCTCTCCTGAATTCCGCAGGGTGGGAATAGTTGGTACAGACACCGCTGATGCACGGCCTGCATTAGCTTCCTTGGCATGTCCCCAGCGAATCCAATTCCCAGTTCCCAGTTCCCCGTTCCCGTTTCCAATTCCGTTTTCCAGGTAGCTATCTAGCTTGCTGCATTGGCAAGGCCCATCCTCGCTTCGCCGACCTAGGAATTGCGGGATGGGTCAACACAATCATATCACTTCCATCAGATATGGAAGCGGCGAAGCTCAAGTCTTTGAGATGCAAGCATCGCCTTGTGTAGCGCGCGGTAACAGATCATCAATCTGCTGTCTATTTGAAAGAGTGAGGACGCCCACAATCCAACGATCAGCTCAATCGTCCTCGTTCATCTAAGCCATACATTGTCCAATCGTTGCCAACATTGCCAACATGCAATCCACACCCAGCATCCTCTGCAATGTACTTTGTGTTCGGCGAGGGGACACAAAAGTAAGAGGAATGGAGGCAGTTCTTACATGTCTTGTCGGGGTCTTCGTAACCACCTTTGAAGGGAGAATCGATTCTCCTGGAATTCTTGTATGGGATGGTCCGCAGACAATACTTCTCCTGGGTCGCTTTCTCTCGACTCATATCCATGATACGATCTATTGCACAGGCAGATTTTCTCCCCCAACTGCTGCCTTGCAGGGGTCAACTGCCTGGGCGACCGATGTGGCCTTCGACTTCCGTGTGTTGCCAGGAGAGCAAGAAATCAACCTCACTGTTCGGATCCAATCCCCGAAACACCAACTGCCCACTATACCAAGTGTAGTGCGTCCGTACACACGACTGTCAATCGCACAAAACCGGGCTTTAGCAGATAATTATGTTGATGAGCACTACCTAGCTGATGTATCATACTTTCACCATGAACAACAAATGTGGCCCCCTTTGCAAGTCTCCATCAACGACACTCCTTTGACACACCACATGGAGCAAGACGCCCGCTTCAAGCGAACTCGATCCCGGCCAAATCAATACGACGATAGACTTCTTTTCAAGTCTGTGGGGCTTGGGAAAGTTGCGTTTGTGGTGTCCGGGATTCGAGTCCAGAAAGCCATCACGGGGCAGCCAGGTTCATTGTCAGCTTGCTTGGATCTGGAAGACAACGGTGGGGATTCAATCGTGGTGGATCACCTCGTAAAGTCCCTGGGCATGACTTTGGTCGCTTGGAACGGCCGTATCGTTCGAAGGAGCACTAGGAATTTATCTGCTGTGTAGGTTCAATCTCTGGCGGAAAACCCCATGGCATCGTTTGGTTGTTTTCTCAATCTAAATTAGTTATTTCTTTAGCAAATGTGATCAGTTAGAACTACATGCTCCTCCTGGCGAAAGCCACCAATGCATTTGGTTTAGATTGAGGATTGTTGTGGCGTTGAAATGGTGCTTGGACTTTCACAAAGTCATCACCTCCACAATCTTGTCCGGGAGCAAATCTCATTAATTGTAGCCAATATTCATCAGACACCCGGTTCCGCCTCAACACTGCGAGGCCCATGCTTCCGACCAAATCGAACCTTGAGTGTGGCCACTGATCTCCTAGGAAAATGAACGCCTATCTGCCTCCAAGAAATCTTTGGAAGCCTTCTCCCCAACCGCAATAGTAACAGGTCTTCGGTTGGACTAAAGTCTATCCTGGTCTTGACCCCACACTGTGCCAGCTCCACACCATCATCCTCAACCAGAGACAGCACGACGTAGACCTTCTTCAAATCTCTCAAGCTCGAAGTCAATTTTGCTATGACAAGGCCGACCTCTTTCGTTTCCCGCCTGGCGCTTCCAACATGGTGATCCCTGCCCTCACTTTCCTGGCCATTTATTGACAACACAAAATTGTCGCGTAGCGAACTTGACTGGGCGAGATGGCCGTAGACATTGTCGCCGGCGGCAGGAGGCTCAACATCGACAAGGATCTCAGATGCAGTCCTGGACTGGTGGGAAACGAGAGCCACGGGATATGCCGAGGTACGTAACTTCATACTCAGGCAGGTGCGCTTGCGAGTCCAGATGCTGTTGGGGAGCTTGCTGTCTGCTAAAACTCCTCTCACAATCTCACTCGAGGTTATGGGCCGGTGACTCAATGTTTTGCTTCAGGGAACTTTGGCTCCCAAATTCCCGCTTGCAGAGGGTGCAGTAGTGGGCATCCTTAATGATATGATCTGGCCGAGCTGAATACCATCTTATATACATACTTAACCTGCTATTACCTCGAACTTATGATCATGCTGATGTATCCTAGATCCATCTACAATACATCTGAAACAAAGATCAAAAAAACCTGCAGTCCGAACAGTTGTAACGATTACCGTATATAGGCTAATTGTTTTGTTTAGCAGAAACGCATACTTTTGTACAAACATGACTTACATGATAACAAGAACTACAGCTGTAGTACTGACGGTCCCCAGGTTTAGTGCCAGCTTGCCTCGACTCTAGTTGCATTGTGTTATCTTGAAACAGAGAAGCTAAAGAGTCATTGTGACAAAATGTAGCTACATCAAGCGGCGTCCAACCATTGCTATCCTTTCGGCTAGGATCTGCTCCAGACTCTCTGAGCATATGCACGAGCTTGTGGCTGCCATTTCGACAAGCCCAATGAAG
>MU270870.1:0-11212 GCA_021432625.1 Leptodontidium sp. 2 PMI_412
CGCAGTGTGGTCGTCCGGTCCTCGAGGAAGCTCTCTATTAGCATCACAGTTTGTAGGTCAACCCGTCGTTTTCTCAGATTGTGTATCAGCCTAGGGTGTGAGACGTTGTCAAAGGCTCCAGACACGTCAAGGAGTAGGAGACTGGCGACATCCGTTCCTGTCGCATACCAGGCCGTGTAAATCCGCTCGAGGAGTATATGGATTGCGTGCTCCGTGGATCTCCCCTTTCGGCCGCCCATGTGCTCTCCCGGGAGCAGGCCGTGCATCTCAACTGCGAAGCTGATTCTCCTGGCGATGACTGCATCCAAGATCTTTCCGATAGTGTTGAGAAGAGCTGTGGGTCGGTATGATTTTGGCTGTTTGTAGTGGCCCTTACCAGGCTTCCGGAGCGCCACGTGGCTTGGAGCCGTGCGTTGCTCATATGCGAGGCGGCCCAAATTTGTCTCCAGTGAAGCCAGAGCTTTGACCACCAAAAACAGAGTCGCTTCACCGGAGACGAATTTGGGCCGCCTCGATGGAGTTTGCTATTATTAGCTTGGAGCTCACCAACAAATTCTAACAGGGTGTAGATTATACCGTACCAATTCTCGCGGCGATTGCAGTCCTGCCAGGGCAGCGCCCTTGAGCCGAACGATCCTCGAAACAGCCTTCAATCACTAGATCCATCATTCCAATATGCAACGACCGCCGATCGAACTCCTCCCGAGGTCGTATGACATGCCTCCGTGCCATCTTCCACGTCAGTCTGCCTGCTTGTAACCCACCACTGCCGGCGTTTCGTATTCGGTCTGCAGGATGCAGAGAAATAATTTGAAAACGAGATTTTGCTTCTAGATGATAATATTTGGGCTGATCTTACATTAAGAAGGGAGAGATGGGGGGACAAGAAAGCTTAGGATGGTACTAATAAAAATATACAATTTTATGACCAATCCCAGTAACCTATCTCGCAACGTCGAACTCTTCCATATACCCGACGCCGAGATGCAGTCCCCTTTATTCCAAATTCCCTGTTGTGCTCTTCAAAGTCGTTGATGTCCCAATTGTATTTATCGATTTGACCAAACCAACATGACTTTCGTTTCGATTCACCTCATCCATATCCCTTGCAGTGTAGTCCGCAGGAGCCGTCTGGCTGCCAGGAGAACCGCTTTCCTGTTTCAGAGTTATCACGAAGCTGGGCCTCGAGATAAATTGTTTAGGCTGGCTCATGACGATCCCAACTCGACGGAGGACCCTCTCCGCTGGAGACTTGAGGCAGGGCAGACAAGCCGCGATGATACCCACTTGCTCTTCAAGCTTGCACCAGAGAGACGCCTTGACGGTCGTTGCGAGCAAATCACCGGAGTGTGAAAGCTGCGACAGAGTCATCTTGTACGCAGCAATGCCAGTCGCAAGAAGTCCCAGCGCCATCAAGCAACTGATCAATATCTTCTCACGACGAGGTCGATTTAGTGTTCGAATAAGTTGAACGGGCATCGTGGCAAGGATGAAGTCCATCAATATGAGAATTACTAGTGGTTGTTGGTTATGTACAGCAAGCGGGATTTATGGAGGACTTACTATTGGCCGCCCAGCTATACCGAGCTGTATGTTTATGATCCCAGCACGTCACCTTAGGCACAGGCTCCCACTTTCCACGTAAAGGATGGCAGTTGAAGAGCAAGAGTATCATCCAACCAACATAAGCAAGCACTTGTATCCCTATCATGGCCCACAGACTCCACTTCCAAATCTTCTCGGCATCTCCAATAGACCTTCTGAGTCGTAGCAGTGAGAACGCCACTGATATCCTGACCAAAGCGGTTCCAAGTATCCAACAAATCTGCACCGCGAATAGGCATTTGAAGGCTATTGTTCGATTTTCCTGGGAGATATAGCGGGAGAGGTGGCCCCATCCATATACCGAAGCCACTCCAGAAACAATGTAGCTAAAAAAAGACAATATCTGCCAGAGTAATTACTATGTGTCTGTAAGAAGGCTTGTGGGATGAAATACTGTTGCAATTCCAATCAGATAGTCGTCCTGGTATAAGTGAGGTAAAGAGCGAAGCCGGCTAATGATCCGAGTGACACAAAGACCAAGCGCAATCACTGAGAGTATGCCACATGGAATTAAGAACCTCGGAGCCAGGTTGGTATCTGGAGGGGTAGGACCAGAAGCGTCCATTCTGCTCCAGGTTTTGAGAAGGGAGGCGACGACGAGAGATGTTGTGAAAGCTGCAAAATCGACGGCCTAGAAGTCTCCACCAAACGATTGATGAGAGATGTTGGGGATAACTCTATGGAGTCGAAGTGCCGATTGATATAGCTTCTCACTCAAAGGTCGGCTGGTCTGAACCAAGACGATCAGTGAGTGTGTTTCTGCAGCGGGACGCTTTCGGCCTTTTGATTAAGGGCTTGTTCTGGGAAGTTAGGGGGCTGTAACTCCCGGCCCTCTGGCGCTGCAAGGATCAGCAACCGGATCCCTAAAGTCAATCGTAATTATTAGAATCATTTCAGATATAAGGTATTTCGTTAACTTACGGTAATAACGAACGGAGAGCAGACCTGACCTGAGAACTTGTAATAGCCAGGCCCATTCCAGCAGTAGTCTTCACATCACGTGGCCCAAGATAAGAACTATCGTCTAGATTACGTGCTGCTCGAAAGCAAATGAATCAAGCTCGCTGGGCAACCCAATCACTAATGAAGTGAATCTTCGGCATAGACGGCTTAGCACGTCTGGGTGCTTAAGGACGTCGCTTCCTTCGACCTTCTTTCTTCTGTAGTTTTTAGATTCTTGTAATACTACGATTTTTGCGACGTCTCCTAACGATTTTCGTAAAGCCTGTCACATAATTCTTTATTCTTCCATACCATTATAGGTGGCTTGGGCTACTGTATTGTTTTGCGTCGGCTGCGTCGCGTCGCGAATTCTGCACCTATTAGCGCGCCACAAAAGTGACAAGGCCGATCTCTCAGAACTAAACGTGAAACATTTCAAATTGCCCACTAGTTAGCCAAGACACAGAAAAGAATATTATTGGTCCTGTTTCATCACAGCTTACTTCGTGCATCGCCCAAAACAACATGGGTTTCTCGACTGTGCGCTTCTGCCCCGCAACCATACCAAATCAGGGGGAAAAGAAAAGCTGCGAATTAGAAGATGATTCGCTCGCCATAAGACCCTTGTCTTGTGGAAATGTTAAGAGGTCGTACTTTCGTACCACTCAAGTTTTGGATTTAGTATCCCCTTAACTGCGGTATCCACGTCTGGTTCAGGGTGTTGAGGCTCCATACAGCGTCCTACAGCGTGCGGGGCAGTGCTTTAGTGGCTGATCTGCACGCCTTTCGGGATAGACGTCTCGCTTACAGGTTTGCTTACAGGGCTTTCAGGACGATGCACAGAATCGCAGTTAAGGGGATAGCTAGCGAATCAGCCTTAAGGCACGCTGGTCGATTCTCGCCTTATTTTCGATAGCGATTAGCCTTTCGGTTCCTCTGTCGGAGAGGGTGGCGTAACGTGGCGCTACGGGGAAGTCTGGAACGATGCACCAGCGGTTCCAACTCAAATGAGGTCAAACGGAAATCATACTATCCCCCCCCCCCTTAACAAACGTTAAACCTCAGGAAAACTGGATCTCGTGTGGGTAATCATCTAGGGTGTCTATCCAATAAATCTGCTGATTCTCAGCCTCGAGCAGTCTATCTCGAACCTTCTACAGCCACCCTGGCCTTTACAATTGACCAGAATTTGGCTCGTGCTTTGAGAATGTCCAGGGGAGTTAACCAGTCAGAAAAAACACCACATATATTCTATTTAATAGAACCTTTTTTCCCCCCCTTCTTTGCCAATTCGTACTCTCCAGATATGTGATATCTTTAGATTCGATTGAAGCTAGGAAATCCTCTAGTGGCTCGCTGCATGCTACCCTCTTGTTGTGTGGGATTGGGGTTCGTCCCTCCACAATACCATTAGAGACGACCAACTTGCCTTGGAGGCCCCACAGCAAAGAATCCCATGTTTTGTAGCCGTGATTTCCTGCACAATCCACGCCCTGGTCCAGTAGGGACGGCCACAAAGCTTGGACAGTGCCAGCCAATGCTGGTCATAGGACTTGTCCCTCATGATGTCCGACCAGAATTGAGGAATTTTCTTCTTGGATTTACCCTCTGGATGCGCGTCTCGATATTCTTTAGAATTTGAACAAGTTCGATTGCCAAATTAATCTCCTTCTTCTCCTCGCCCAACCAGATATACACTGGTTGTGCTCCGTTGTAAATGTTTCCCATTTGACGAATTTGCTGACCTTTCTCTAGATTGTCATTTTGATTGATGCAAAGCGCATCAACCCTGACTCAGTTGCGTGGCGTAAATGTCGAAGAGCGGCAAACAGATTTGGCGTAACATGTACCGTTATCCCATTGATTGAGATCGCTCGGGCTGGATTGGGCTCACCCTAGATGTATGAGAGAGCGGAATATGTGAGGGGTTCAAGGGCCTTCCTTGACAGGCCGCAACGGATCTCAGCTTCTCTGCTCAAGGCTGGATGAAGATGTAGAATTCGAATTTCATCTTCGGCGAGAGGCTCGTAGTTCATTTCGCTGGGCTGTGAAAAGATTGCAAGGGGATTTCAACACCCAAACTAAAATTTGAAAGGCCACCAAGTAGAAGAAGGTTACAAGTGGTGAAAGAGACGAGTAGCGCCAGCATATGTGACAAGACATACCACCCAGATTTCCACATCGGACCAGATTGAATGAGGTTTTTGTAGCTGTTCAGCGAAGAATCAAAAGAATAAAAGGAAAGGAAGTGGCAGATGAGCCACAATTTTCGAATCGATATTATAAATCATCTGTCATTCGAATTGTGGACCTTTGAGATCGATGGCCCGTGACGCCTGAGTCTACTTGCAGCGGATCATCCGAGCCTGGATCATCGTTCTTGCTTCCAAAGAGCTGTGCAGCTCGAGAGCATCAGAATATAACAGATTTTTCTAAAATACCGTAGGTAAGTTGCCTCGTGTCTACTGCGCCGAAAGTCATACAAGTGTTCAATAGAACATACCACAACGATCCATACAGCGGAAATCCTTTGCTATCCCATCTTGATTTTTTGAGAGCTTTGCGTATTCCCTCTTGAGCTCGTCTGCACGCGCTTGAAGCTTTGTAACCTCAGTGTCTAATTCTTTGCTGCAATCATGCCTATTGATGAGCTCCCTATTGTCCTCATCGTTGGCAATTTCTCCCCCGTCATTCTCCTCGTCAACATCCTGAACGCTATCGTCGTCATCGTCATCGTCATCTCTGAATAAGACCGTGATGCTTTTCAAGCCTCTTAGACGCGAAAGATACTTCGACTTGTACCTTGCAGGCGTTAACTCCTCCCACTCTGCCTCTTCGATAAGCACGCTCTCAATATCATTGAGCTGCTCGCCATAACAACGCAGCAGATCTCGAAGATAGTCAGGCTCGTCGGTAAAGTCGAAACTGAACCAGAGAACATCGTGGCGAGGATTGAAGTAGAACGAGCTCGCCTTCGCATTTGTATGCTCCATAAGCCGATATTGCTTCAATGTATACTTGCGCGATTCGTGGCAGACGTAAAGTGACACTGGAGGAAGGCAGGACTCTGCCGGACCTTGCTCGATAATTCTCGTGCCAAAGTTCACATCTAGCAACGTAGATAATGAGCCTGCGAAGCGCAGAATCGCGACATCTTCGTATTCTATGGTCGTTTCATCCTCACAGATTGCGGCTTCAATGAGTCGAGGCTCCGGCCAGGTCTGTTCCCAGATCAGAAGGCGAAGCTCGAGTGACAGCTTCGGGAATAGATGCAAGGTATGGCCTGCTTGAAGTTTTTCATGTGAATGGTTTGGGGGGTGACGCCCTATAAGAACTTGTTTCATTCAGTAAGGGCAGCTGGAGATACGCAATTGAACGAACCTTCACGAGTTGTATCGAACGCTGGACCTGATCTGAACGCAACAACATCGGCGGCGCCCTGCTCGTTCGCTGATTCTATTGTGGCATCTGGTGTCGCAAATTCAGCAATACGCAATGAATCTGCGGCAGCTGTTTGTCCCTCTGGTTCTTGATCGTATGCCTCCATGGTTGCACCTCGCTGGATTGCTGAATTGCGCGGAATGAATCGTTGGGAAAGAAGCCGTACTGCGGGGTAAGAAAGCTGGGATGTGCAAGGAACCGAGATAAACTTTAATGCCATTTTGCGGACAACATAAGCTACCTTCCTACTTAGGTTCAAACGGATTTAACAATACTTGGGAGCAGGTTCCTTGGAGTGACCTCGGTTGCGAGGCACCATGTTCCTGAATTTATGGTATATATGATGACTTTTGGTGAATAGACTTCAACACTCCAACGCCTAGACGGACGTGAAACACTGGATTGCACGTCCATGAGTCAAGAGTATGGAGAAGAGCCGATGAAATCAATCTACTCCAAAGAATGTGAGGTTTGGGATTGGCTAACAGGAGAACAAAGTCCCTTTCAGACCTAGCTTTCAGCAGGATTCGGTTGTCAAACCCGAGATAAAAGTCACTACTCTCTTCTATCTTTCTTAAACCACTCATCCTCACACCTTTGCCGTCGGCCTATCCCTCCAATCCATCATTATGATTTCCTCAGTGAATACCTTATCCTTCTTACAGACCTCCCCCTCCGTCGTCCCGTGGAATGGCGTTGTTTGCGAGTGCGGGATCTCCTGCATGAGGTACAGGATAGCCGCGACGGTCTCCGGCGTCGCAATCTCTTCGTATTTTCGCCGGGAACGGGCCGAAGTATCGGAACTGCAACTTCGACGAGCGGCATCAGCATTCTTCATTTCGTTCTTGGGTTATGGTTTCAACGTACCAAAGTTCCAAACGACCAAATGTCGGTTGTCGCCACCATCGCTCGCTGAGTCTCTTGTCACAGCGTCGACTCCTCCACTAAAGTTATTCCAACACCAAGTCGTCTCACTTCTAGCGCAGCCCATACCCGCAGCGCTTTCCATCCAATAGGCATCGCTTTTTCCATGTCAGCTTCCGCTCTCCTGGCGTGCTACAATATCTCATTCCAGTCCGGAATGAAGTCAGCAACTAGTCGTCTGATAAGGTGGTGAGATCCTACCTTTCAATCAGATGCAATCCTGAAGCCGTCTCAACAACATGACTCATTTCACCAGGTTTAAGTTGGAAGGCCGCCTCCTCGAATTCCTTCTGCATAACGCCTCTACCAAAGAAGCCAAGATCTCCCATCTTCCTCGCACTGCTATCATCCGATTCACTCATAGCGAGCTGTCCTAGAGGCGATTGACCGCTACGAATACGAGCTTCGTATCCAAGGATAATGCTCATAGCCTCCTCCTTGGTACGCTTTATCTCTGCCTACATTAGTTGTAAGCAAGCTGGCTCGCGACTTATTCTCATGAACAGCATTCAAGCTTAGTAAACACACCTCACGCCAGCTACTTGGACGTCGACTATCCCTGTGTTTTACCAGCAAATGACTTGCGCGAATCTTGCCGCTGTTCACAGTATTGCCGTTCAGTCCTAAAGTGTCGAGTCTGATTTCGGGCGGGCTGTGGTTCTCAGCTATGTAGGTCTTGAGCTTCTCAGTGTCGGTTCCTGGCGGCGGTTCCCATCGTGAGAGTTTCTGTGATTCGTTGAAGTAGTAAGGCAGATTCTTGGAATTCGAGTGACGGACTTCCCAGCCGGCGGGCAGGCCTGTGTCTGCCTTTGACGAAGGTTAGCAAGCTTCAATATGGCTAGGCTGAATGTAAACAAAAAAGAGCGTGTAGGCATGACATACCATTTTGTGAAACCCTTTGGACTTGATGAAGCGTTATTTCTGGGAAAGGCACATCCAAAGAAGAGTTTGCCTTTTGTGTCGTACAAAGCCTTTTTGTGTTCCTCAGGGACTCGTACTCCTCTATCACGGAATTTGAAGTTGGTTGTGAAGGAGAGTTGTGGAGGAGAAGTAGTGGAGATGTCGGAGAAACTGAACACGACTGAGTGCCAAACGCGCCAGAGGCGTCGAATCAACTCTGCAGATTTCGAAACTCTAGAAATGAGGTATTTAGGCCTTTTTGAATCGATTTCAAATCTGCGACCCGAATCTGGAGTTGTGGTGGAGGTTGGCAATTGTTTGTTGTTGTTGTTGAGGAAGAAAAGAGCCGAGGCTCCAGCGAAAGCCCAGGATGTTGGGGCGCATGCACATGCGCGCTAGTGCAGCGAGCCCCCGCTTCCCCTCAATTATGTCATCTTATGATACTGCTCTTTTGAGTGTGCTTTGATGATAGATGAAAATGGGAGTTATGAAGCGAAGTCCATATATAAAGATTTCAGAGACCTTGAATTCCTGGGGTCCAGGGAGGACAAAGCAAGCTTCATCATCAAGTGATGGGTTGACTCTAAGCGCTCCAAGAAACCTGGCTGTCCAGGCTCCAAGAATGCGTTCGCAACTCGCCCTGACGCTGGACTCGGCAGCATAAGATTTCTATTAGTCGAAGTCGAATCACACGGAGAAGGCGAGTGGCTACAGTGAGTCTTCTCCATCACTTCACTGGGTAACTTCGGCCCACGGCCTGAATGGCTGTGATAGCGGAATCTTTGAAGTCATTGTGGTAAACTTTCATTTTAGAGCTGGATTGCAATGTGGCTACTGGGTGGATAGTTGCTGACCGAGTAGGCATCATGCGTCCATAACCAGGCATCGATGCAATGAGACGTATCTTACAACGGCTACTGCACTGTTCTTGCTCAGAAACTGTCCTGGCCAATGTACTGAAGAGGGGGCCGAGAAAATATGCAGCCCGTCGGGAGAGGTAGTTTGGTCAACAAGAGTCTTTGATATCGAGTCAGAAACAAATAATCATACCAAAAGAGCCTCACTCAACATCAAACGCACATTCGAAATCGAAGCAATCTCATTTAACGCAAGAGCAAGTAGCCCCACAAAACTACTAGGTCTACACTTGGGCTTAACCGTCAGTCCTAAGCCCAACCCTCAGTAATAACCTTCTCAAGACTCGTCGGCTTGATCTCAGGAAACGTCTCATTCAGATAATCTCCTCCTGAGGTAGAGTAATTGAATTCTCCACTCTCAAACCAAGAACCGAACAAAGCCAACATACCCTGCAGAGCTGGTTTGGGAAAGAACGGATACACTTGCACATGGCTGGGAAGCTCTGTGATCTCACCCTTCTGCAGCTTCTCGATCGGGTCGTAGGAAACCTGGAATTTGGACCCTGAAAACATGTCCAAATCAGCCGGGTACACCAGACATGGACTTTAAATGGACATCATACCAGTAACTTTCTCAGCAATCGCCAGAGTCTCATTAAACGTCTTCCTATCACCCACAATAAAACTCCTCTCATTCCACTTCTCCAGCCCTAAACTCGCAACGACGTACTTCCCTACATCTTCCGTCGTCGTGAAGATAACCGGCACGTTTCCGGATCCAGGAATACCGGCAACCTTGTGTCCGATATCGAGGACAAGGACCAGAGGCTGCAAGAAGCTCTTCCTTTTCGGCAGGCCGAAGTAGTCCGTAAAGAAGCCGTTGGTGAATATCGTGTATTCGAGATCGGTCTTCTTGATCTCTTTGAGGGCGGCTACTTTGTATGCTACAAGCGGCAGGGCTGCTGCGTGTCTGCCCGAAACGAAAAGAGAGCATGTCAATCAATTGGTCTTGTTCGAAGGTCGCATAGTGGAACTTACTTCTCTTGATACGGTATGCCAAACTCACTCGGCGCAAACCGCTTCACAGACGAAGCTGCAGCGGCAGCTCGGATGAGACCAATCTGCGCGTCGCTGTGATCTTGCGACTGTACGCTCAAAGCCGAGATCACGGTGTGGATTTCGTTGTCCTCGAGGATTTTCTTGACTGATGCAAGGTCGGTGTAGTTAATTCCGATGATTTTAACTCCGAGCTCTGCTGAGAGTTCTGGATTGTCCTGTCACGTGTGAGTGGAAGTACTGATGGAACTCCGAGAATGGAGGAGTATGTGGTACCTTTCGACTGAGAATGATGTACTCATGTGCCGTCTGCTGCTTCAATGCGGTGATGATTGCACGTCCAACTCCACCGCCGCCACCTGCTACTGCTACTTTGACCATGTTTGTGGTTGAAAAAATTTTGATTGATGAAGGATTGGAAGTCAAGCTCGTGAAGATAGTGGTTCGATCATCTGGGAGATTGGGGAGATCAACGGACGGTCCAAGATATATAAATCTCGAAATGCCTCATCACATTGTAAATCACATGCATGAGATACATTTCCAATTCACGGATGATAGCCCAGGACCGCATTTGTCATCTACATGGTTCTGTAAAGCAAGTTGCACCGCACTTGTGATCGCATTTATGCCCGTACTCCGGCACGGCTCCAGAACCTTTCCGGAACTTCCGGTGAGCTTATGAAAAATACCTAAGTAGGTAATATTGGATGTCTTGGCATGATTCTAGCTTCAGAAGAGACTCCACAACAAAAAGACTCAATGCGGACTTATACTTAACAAGTAGTCAGGCGAGGATCAAGTCAATGCATCCAAATTGAGAGTGTGCTTGAAATACCAGGATTCAAGATGCCATAATCACATCGAGTTCTTTAATTTAGGCTCCCAATCAACTGTGAATAGCTTCTTAACTTACGAGGAAAACGGATAGAGACAGAACACGCTACCATCAAATCAAGATAAAGGCCTGACCAAACTGTGCGAAAACAGTCAACTAACCTCCAAAAACGGCATTATCGCCCTAGCGCTAGCTTGAACCATTCAGAAATCCTAATCCTTCCCCAGCTTTCAGATAATGTCAATCGCTCCCGGTGTCTCAGTCCGCGAGTCATACGATTGCTGAAGGCACGTGCTGTGCTGATCATCTCCCCCCCTTTTATCTGACCAAATAACCGAGTCATTTATTTACTCGGAAGGCCCGAGATGACTCTGCAATGGGATCTCTGTTACGACACAAGGCTGATATAGAAACCAGGAGGCGGCAAGATGTACAACTTCAAGATGCAGCTTTGTGTGCAGAGGCACGTAATCGGGATGTCGAGAGGATCGCCAAAGACGATAAGAGACGCGCTTTACAGGGCTTAGAAGATGATCATCGTCGCCGGGAGAGGGCTTACCGAGATGATGCTAGTGCCCAAGCTCTCCAACGTCACAAAGTTGCCCTCCAAGCGCAAAAGCCCCAGCAGAGAACAGAAGGGCATATCGCT
>MU270871.1:0-11189 GCA_021432625.1 Leptodontidium sp. 2 PMI_412
CCATCACAGCACAGCCTCAGCTGGAGACGCCTCGCTTTGTCATGCAGGAAGGAGCTCGGAAACTATCGAAGCGACTGCATCCAAACTACACGTGGGTCAGCTTACATTAAAGAACGTATAGACAACAATTTAAAAGGTGCTATCTTTGCTAGTTGATATAACTCCGGTCGGTATCCATCGTCAGATTCATTCAGCGGCGATGCTGCATCAGGAGGAGTCACACCAAGGTCCAGGATACTTGGTCGCGGGCGAATCTATTCCGCCAAGCCTTCTCGCAAGTTCTCCCCGCAAGGGCCATTGACAAGGGGAATACTACCAATCAAATTGTTAATGCAGGCCTGTATTTGGTAAAAGTAGCAGCCAAGGATTTAGTGTCTTGACGGAATAGTAAGGAATAAGGAGGCTTACTGTTCAGCAGGCGCGAAGGCGACGATGCAACGTAAATTTTCTAAGTAGACGAGATAAGGAGTGTTTAGGAATAGCTAGAGCATAGAGTCAATATAAAGTTATAACAAATTTTAATGCGTGCACAGAGTCCGAGTCGCTTGGAGTCAAAGTACCTAAGTTATCTGCCTAAGCATTAAGGTTAGGTCAATCCAAAGAGTACCACAAGCTCGGACAACACACTTAAGTCGGCGGACCGAAGGCAGATTCTGGCTCCTATGCTTCTATTTATTCCAAAAGTAATTTGAATCACTCGATAATTTGCATAGCATAGAGATACTTAAAGAACGAAAATATTATACAAAAAGCTATCACGGTAAAGCCACACTGTGACCGACTTATTTGAAGCCAAGTTTTCGGAACAGCTTGTTGCGTTTTGATTTTGATGTAGTTTCTTCAGCACCTAGATGCGACGGTCCTCCTTGGGGGTTGTTCACAGAATCTTCTACTTCTACCAGGGCCCTGTTCTCCATCACAGTATCCAGAGCATGAAGTTTGTCCCGCAAACTCTGAGACCTAGGATGATCAGGTCCGACGACTTTCTCATATCCAATTAAAGCTTTTGAATACATTGTCCTAGCTTCTGTTATATCAGCTTGAAGTTCGAAGAGAGAGCCGAGGCCCCAGATTGCGTTTAACGCTGGGATATAAGTGATGATATTGTCTGCACCGAGCGCCTTTTCGTAGCCTTGTAGCGCCCGCTGGTACATCTGCTCAGCCTCGACTAACTTGCCCTGGTGGGTGGAGAGGATCCCTAGGTTATAGACCGGGGCAAGCGTTGACGTGTGCTCCGGACCCCATGCCTTCTCAAAGCCTTGCAGCGCCCGCTGGTGCATCTGCTCGGCCTCGACCAGCTTGCCCTGGTGGGCGTAAAGGAGCCCTAGGTTGTTGACCGTATCAAGCGTTAACGTGTGCTCCGGACCCCATGCCTTCTCGAAGCCTTGCAGCGCCCGCTGGTACATCTGCTCGGCCTCGACCAACTTGCTTTGGGATTTGTAAAAACTCCCTAGGTTATTGACCGCGTCAAGCGTTGACGTGTGCTCCGGACCGCATGCCTTCTCCTTGCCTTGCATGCTGGAGAAGTTCTAACCAGAGATCCTGGCTATCGAAGTACGCCCAGAAGCAAAGAAGCTTAGCCGAAAGGTCATTTTGTTGTTTGACACGATCAAAGGAAATCTGCCATGTAGAGTAAAGCGTTCGGTCTTCGTACGAGCTCGGTTCAGGACTCGACTCCTGGAGTTGCACCCATGACTCCTTGTACCGACGAAGATAATCCGAAAGACTTATCGCCACTTGATCAAGATATGCTCCAGCAGTAGCTAGTGCAAGAGGAAGTCCGTCCAATTCTTTAGCAAGCTGAATAGCGTCAGGATCTAGCATTGAAATTAGAGCTACAGCACAAAAATCTAGAACGTCCTTACCAATTCTCAGTCCTTCCCGTCTCGACGCGTTTGACAAGATCTCAATGCTATCACGCATATCCCTTAGCTTACGAATTTGGATAGAATGGCCAAATCTGACTTGTGACGACCGCGTTGTGATAACAATTGACCCTTGGTATGACTCGGGGAGGAATTTTTGGATATCCACGGCCGCGGGATCCATGTTTCCAGGAAATTTGGGGTTGTCGTAGTTGTCGTAAATCAGCAGCCATCGCGTGTTGCCAGGCAGACTCAGCCATGCCTTGACAACATCTACCACCCCGTCGAGGTTTTCTTTTGTATCCACGTTGTTCAGCCGGCTAGCCGAGGAGTGTTCTCTTGATATCTGCTTGGCTACCTTAGCAAAGCTCTGCTTCAGAGAATCCTCGTCCTTGATGTTCAGCCAGAATATTCCCGAGTAGCTGTCTTTGTGCCGCTTCGCATATGCAGCACTGAGTTGTGTCTTGCCGATTCCGCCGAGACCGTGAAGAACAACGACTCGGCGGGAGCCGTCGCCATTGAGTGAATTGTGCATCTCTAGGAGCTCTGTCTTCCTTGCTACGAAGTGTTCGACGTCGGAAACATCAGAGAGGCTGAAGGCGACTGAGAAGTCCTCACGCTTGAACCCTGATCTAGTCAGCAGCTTCGTAATACCCATGTGCCTTTACTTTTGATGAGTGCTCATGGCAAAAGAGAAGGACCTACCTTTCGAAGCCTTGTCAATCTCTTCTCGGAGTCGCTGCAACGCCTTGTCTTTCCCTTCGCTGTAGATGAGCGGCATGTTGACATCGAAAATGCCTAATAGCGAGTATGCCATGTCTTCTTGGCGATAAGTCTCCCGATTTGCTGCCCACGACATTCGCTCAGCGACGCTGAAATCAGATAACGGGCATCCTCGAAGGGCTTTGACGGTAATTCCAATTATCTCGCAGATTTGTCGTTCGAGGGAGACCTTATTGCCAGTGGTTCCCCCTCTATTGAAAAGAAGTCGACTGATGCCGGCGCAATAAGCTCTTGCAGAGTCCAGCCTCGAGTGAACCATTCGCTTTTCCGAAATGTTGATTTCCAGGCCTCGTTAGAATTGTCGGCCGAATCGGAGGGAGGTCGCGAAACATCTGGCAGGTAAACGTAGCACTTGGTCGCATCCCGGTACCAGCGAAACATCGAGTTGATGGCTTCCTGAAGCTCGACGGCATTGGATTTATCGATACAGCAGGTGTCCACCCAAAAGTATTGTAAACCATCACGCCTCGCCTGTTCTCCGCAGAACTGTATCTTCCTGTAGCCAGCCTTGCCTTTACTCGTGCCCTCTGTCAGATCCTTGAATGTAACCTCCTCCGCTCCCCACCTGTGCGAGAGTATAGCATAATTAGGTATACCGCTCTCGAAGAACTCGGTCAGGCTGAAATCGCCATCGTTGTTATACTGTAGCAGACGCATTATTCGACTAGGTTCGAGGATCGCAAGAGGGAGGGTTCTCGGTACTTGTTGAGCTGTCGAAATGGCATAAATGCGAAGTGAGGTGAAGATTTGGGAAAGGATGTCGGGTTAACGCTGGCGCACTCAGCTGAGCGGCAGCCTCGCGGCAATGGCATCGTCATGCATCACTGGTAAGCGCGGAAGACCTGCCCATCGCTCGGGCTTACCGCAGGTGTTCTGGAAGCCATAGAGTACGGGATATTCGAAGTCACGCTCAATTGAGCCTCGATTTCTTCTTGTCGCTGAAGGGGAAGCTGAAGGAACAGGAAAAGTGGATGACAGAAATCCAGAATACAGAATCTACCTTCGATCAGCTATTTGGTGTCCGAGCTTCCACTTCTGGCATGCTCGAACTGTCTAACCTTAATTGCCTTCGTACTCTTAGCTTGCTAAGAGAAGAAGGGGCTAAAAAAAGCTTCCGACAAACTTTGCCTTCGTGCCTTGCCTTGCCTTCGAAATGCCTTCGAAATGCCTTCGAAATAAGCTGAAAGCTTAGAGAGATGGTTCTTCGACAAGAAGAGAGGGGGCGGGCTTCGGCAAAACATTCTGACGTTTTTTAATTAAATTCCAATGCTCTAACGTTATTTCGAAGGCTTCGTGTGAGCCGGAGGCGAGCACCCACGTGGTTGTTCACCGCCTTCCGTATGTGTGAGCTGAGGCTGTGGTGGCTCTTTGGCTAGTGCCGGTGCTGTGGCTGGAATGGTCACGTGCTGATAAGGTTTCATGCGATGGCAGGGGTCTAATTCAAGGGTACACATATATTTTCAACTCTCCCCCATCGACAATCTTCATCCTTTTGAGCTCTTCTAGCACTTCTTCTTGAACGATTCACCCTCCCACCATCCCTTCTTGTATCACAATTCATGTACAGATAGCTTAGATAAATGCCCCCCTATTGGGTGGGGAGCATATAGCACTGGCAGGCGTCCTGCATGACCATCTTCTGCTCTCAGATTCCCCACTCAGCATATTCAGGGGAATCTCGCAGGACGCCTGTGCCTGCCAACCAATAAAAGATGTTGAGAAAGATTGGTCTTTGGTGACATAATCAACTCAAAGGGGTGAACGATGAATTAGAACTTGATTTTTCGCATGCCCACCAGTCTTCCGTGCTCACATATTCTCTGGTGCTGACTCTAGCTGGCTCGATTTGTCTACCTTTAGTTTTGGGAGGAATCATGACATGCCATTACTAGAAAGCCGGCCGCCTTGCAGAAAGGTCTGGTGCATATAATCTTCATTGGATTTAAGCATATGACGAATTAAGCATAGAGCAGATTTAAGCACCCAGCAGCATTCGGCATCTGGTAACATTTAACACACAGCATTTAGCTTGAGGTTGAAATTTCTGAAATTTGATACTTCGACTTCGCCACCATGAACTGCCCATCCCGCACTGAGGAGCCTGAGGGAGATGGCTTCAACCAGAACCCTAGCTCTTTGTCGGCCGATCTGACGACTAGAGAGGATCTCAATGGGATCGCAAATGCACGAGAGTTGAAGAGGATAGCGAGTAACGAGATCAAGAGTGAGGTTTATCGAGTGCCGGACGATGGTAGCAAAGGGGGCAAGGGAGGGGAGGTGGTGGCGGCGAAGGGGGTCGGCCAGCAGAGCAACCTCATGGGAAGTGGTCCTGGAATGGTCGCCCTTGATGTTGCGGATGGAGATGCTGCTGGTGGGGGAGGAAATGGGATTGGGGCCGATGCTCCTTTCCCAATGAAAATTTTCATAAAAATCCGAAAAGTTCTAAGGAAGAGACCCATCGCAAGGAGTTAACAAGAGAGAGATATTCACCTGACCCGAGGCTGACCGAGAACTTAGCGAGGCACGTGTTGGTCTCGGATTGACGTGATTGTTATCGAAGCAGGTCACGGGTCAGATCACCAATCATTCTGGTAGATTGGTAGCGGAAGAGTTACTGTTCTAAGTCTGTAACTACTGATGCTTATATGCATCTACAAGCAATAGGCAGCTATAGGCAACAAAGGAAACAGATGAGTCAATCATCATGTGATAGAGTCCCGTGACTCATGGCAAGAGAGTACGGAAGGGGGTTTCAAGTGGGTCTCGTCCAGCCTGGTATTTTCTTTCGCTACTTATGGAAATTTGTGGAGAGAATCAGAGTATTCGACGTTATTCTATGGTTAACAGTACCTTGCCACGAACCACGGTGGACGAGACCACTTGGAACCCCCTTCCGTACCAAAGAGGTCAAAACAGCTCTCCGCCAAAAGGGCAGCAAAACAAAAAGCAGGAGCTGGCCAGAGTAACGTGGATGCCATACAGACAAGGACATACAACCTACAAGCAACCTTGAAGATACATCCACGAAAAGGTCACAATCATCAAGCAAAGCTGGGACAGCACACGACCAGATGGCTCACTGTCATTAAACCCAAGTTCGGGCATCCGTTCTTGGGCGCAAATGGCGGCTACCAGCCCAGGAAATGCCACCCTCCCGTCACTTAGACCACTTCAAACCTCCACACTCCCAAAGACGGCATCGCGCCACCTAGACCGCGAGATTAAGGTCAAAGTGAGGGACAGTCACTCGATCCAAGTTGCTGGTATGTCCAAGTTGGTGGTTCCGACCTGCGCCAGCAGGTCGGTAATTTTTCAGAAATATTCAGGAAACCGACGGGTACGGAGTATAACATCTATAAAAGTATAGAAACCCTCGATGTGTGCATAGAGTTTAAGTTGCTTAAAGTCAAAGTACCTGTCGTTTTTCTCGGCACGCAGGGTTTCTCGGCACGTAGGGACGAACGTTATATCTTGCACATGACTGTTTGGAGGGATGGGCACTGGTGCTGCGCTGTATATATATGGAGATCTGTCCATACGACAAACAGTAGTTCGGTCAATGCATTCAGAACCTGTCAAAAGTGAGTGCTCTCTTAATCAGTCCCACCATCTAGGAAGGCTTCACAACAATCAACCAAGAATGCATTTCCATCCCAATTCCTTTTACATAGACCGCGATCCGATAATCAGTTCTGCTAGGCCTTTCCAGCAGAACTTCTCTTTCTTGTCATCCATTCACCATTAGTTCCTCTCAGATATTCCTCTACAGTGTATAACCGTGCCTCGATGTCGTCTTCTTTCCTCAACTTAACCAACTATTATTCGCCTCCGGGAGCTACTCTTCCTGCTGCTGCCTCTACTCCCCAGCTGATTCCCCAGAACGAGCAGATAGACTTCAACTATGGTATGGATATCAGACATCAAGAACACACGCACTCAGCCATGGACCATCAGGTTTATCGATATCGATGGCGCCGCAATATATGCATAACGTTGATCGTGGTTCCGTGCTCGCAGTTTGGGATAACGCAGAGACCGACGGTGGGCGCGTCAAGATTGGGTATGCAGGAGATGGGTTCTCAGCCGATAGAGGGTATGATGGGACAGAATGGTATTGAAGGCGCGGGGAGGGGACCGCAGGAGTGGGGATGGTTGAGTATGAGTCTTTAATCTCCAATTCGACCCGTCCCACCTCATCTCGCCTCTAAGACTTCCCCTTCGTCTTCTGGTACGAATTCGTATTCTAGTACTAGTTTACCTTCTAGTACGAGTTTCATGTGTTTGCACAACTCTTTGCTAACAGCAAATAAAAAAGGAGCCCCAATCATTATCCAATCCCCAACTATCATCCATCCCAACTGCCATCCATCCCAACTGTCATCCCCCTCACAAATACCCCACAACCCAATTGCAAACCTTTCACGAACTTACTCAGTCGATGTATAGGCTTCTTGGGGAGAGGATTTCTCTGGCACAGAGTCGAATATCGTCTCAACTTTGGGAGGCTGGGGCCTGTGACGGCAAGTGACTTTCAGCGAATCATTTGAATTGTAGATATGCTTTCTCTTGGAAGAATTGGGGGCGGGGACGGAAGGCAGGGGCCGCTTGGTATAGAGGTCGCGGGTAAGTCGGTCGGCAGTCGCATATGTCCGAGACGGGGCGGGAGAGGAAATGATTGTGTCTGCTGGGGTAGATGGTATTACCTCCCAGTCTATGAGGCAGTCGTGGATTTGTGACAATCTACGGTAACGTTAGTTACGTGGGATGTTTTGAGGAGTGTAGTAATTCGCACGTAGCAGGAAGACGGCGATTATGCAGTATTCGCACTATCTCCGCTTCTGTTCTGTTGTCTTCGGCGTAAAGCTTGGTGATCCATTGCCTATGTATGCAAAGGATGTCCCCTATCGTTAGGTTAGAGGATTGCATCTCGATAATGGCGGGAGTGATTTATAGTGTAAAGAGGTAGAGGTCAAGCGTTGAATAATATGCTGAGGCCCACTGGCGATTGGGCCTTATATACTTGCTGCTTCGAACAACTGTTTCCCTCCCAGTGACATTCAAGAGCGCAATACGTGCATCACATCTATTGCCAAGACTTTCTTTAAAATACTGTCTTGGAATTGAGAGTTAAGAAATCTAATAGCCCACTTAGAACTCGGTCGTCTCTTGCCTTGTTTTTGACCTAAAAGGGTCTCTTGCATTGCCAATATTGTTTGATGCTGCTTGCCCAGACCCGGTTATACTTGACGTTTTAATTAACAGTCCAGTTCGGTAGAATGGGTATGTCACTGCGAAATGCGCACATACAGCAGGTTTTCCTCATTCGAAAGTGAGTTCAGCAACCGGCACAACCAAGTTTGGAGCAAAAATCTAACATTTAAAATTTCTTTGCTAAGGCCAAGCCCTTTTTACACTAGTATTCATTCTGGGAATTTTTTCATTGCTAGACCAGAAGTAGCTATGAAACTCACCCACCATTGAGTGTATCGTGGATTCATTCTAACTAGATTCTCGGAATTCTTAAGCTACATCACAACTGTCGATCCTCGTGCATTAGAGTTGGAGACGCTGCATGCAGTGAACGGCGATTGCCGGTCTGGCACCCGCTACCGCAGTTCCCCCCACATTGCAACCACTAGCAATTAGCAGCAGTTAAGTTTTTACCCTCGTTGAAAGGGAGTGACAATCTTTTGACATGTGGGAAACTTCGACGCGAGACTATTGAGTGATCAGCCAGTGATGTCGGACGGGCTTCTTGGGGCGCGTGCAGCGAATGAAACATTGTAGGCTGAGCAACTTGAGCACTAATGTACGCCTGCTGTCGTATGAAGAATACCTGCATTGTTTACAGAATAGAGGAGGGCGCGACCTCGGATCGTGCGGGCTGAGGCACAATTTGCCGTCGCCTCTGGCTCGTTCCCAGCCAAATGCATCGACTAGTGCGAACGGGAGAGCGCGTCGCCCCGGTCCTGCCCAGCGGATGCAGCTTCAAGTCTCACAATGCACTTTCATTTGCGAAGCAGACAGGCAATTGGCCACTTTAGACCAGGGAACGTGCAGGGAAGAGGTACGAGCGTTGGAGGCAATTGCATAGGTGGCTGCACTCCACTTCCACCCCCACCCTACTTTCTTTCAGCGAGAAAAACTTCCTCTCGAACGACGGCAGACGGGTTTCCGCGGGACTAATCCCTGAAAGCACTCGTCTTGCAGATTTTAGGAATTCCTTTTATGTCTCGGTAAGTTCCATCGCTGACTGGGTTTGAAAATAATTAGGGGCATTGCTTTGGGGGCATTGGCAACTGTGACGGCGAGATCAAGGTAATGGTCGAAGGCTCAAAGTTCCGAAAATCATTTTGCCATTGAAATCCTAAGCTGCAGAGTAAAGAGAGGTAGGTGGTGCGACTTTTTACTTTGGTAAGTTATTCATGCTATTGTCGCGGTAGCTTTAAAGTGAAGTACAGAATAGATTTCAGTTGCGAGGTACAAATCCGAGCCTCACATGCTATTCCCACCAAAAACATCGTGGACGCCCATCAGCCAATCGGCATTTGGCGCCGCATCGACGGGCTGCCGCGCGCAGAGATTTTTGAATGGTTTGAATTTAAATAGCGCCATTGGCGAACAGTACGATACCCCCGTTATGCGCCCAAGCTACGGAGGACGGTGCATTCCTGTTGACTTTGGATCTTTTGCTCTGTGCGTGAAGATTTGTATATAACGGCCGGTTTCTTCTGCATTTTAATCAACTATTCATCTCGTTATTCCTGGTTTCGTCCCTGTGCAGTCCTTCAACAGATTTGAACCCGCTTTCCAAAGGATTGAATTCGAAATCCTACTTGAGCTAGACTCCACCATCATTCTCGAACGCTACGATGTTTTCTCCGTTATTGATTTCATATCCTGCTCTACTTTTCTTTTCCATCCTCATATCTTCGGCACTGGCATCAATTCATCCCACCGCAGTCGAAGTCCTCATTAAACCAACCAACACGATCCTGCAGCCTCGAATCGAGATCAGCCTCCCTCCTGTCATCATCCCCAGCGTCACGATCTCCGAATTCAAAAATACAAGTAAATTCTCCCTCAAATCACTAGACTTACACCTCCCAACGCCAACATGCGTTTAATTTGAGTAGCTAGAGTAAGTAGGAAATAGAGCCTTTTAGGAGATATGTTCCGCGAAGTACACCGGAGCTTGTGTATGAGTAAAACGACGATTATAATTAACCCCTTGGCCTAGGCGGTTACTAAATTAATAGCGAGGATTATTTAGCTATATATTTGCTTTATGTAATATATTAAGGAGAAGGTTCTTAAATCTTAACGGTCACATATGTTTGTGTAATCGTGACGTGTCTTGACGTGGCGTTTGTTATACTAACTTAGAAATATCTGTTTAAAAGATTTAATAATCTAATTTCTTACTTAGTCTTCCTCCAAATTCACGGACATGTGCGTAGGAACTATATTAAAGAAGTAGTAACTTATAGCAAGATCGAATTAACGACATAACATCCGCCTCCTTAATTTATTCTTTCTCACATAAAGCTATATTACCAACACCTAATATAATAGTCTCCTACGGACCATAAATTCATCGACAAAACCACCACTTCCCACCACTTCTTATAATTCCTTTGAAAATCTTATGCCCTTCTTATAGCTTCGCAGCCAGCCTCACGTTTGCTTCCGGGGCCGGCCTCGCGGTCTCTTATGTTGTTGGCCACCTGATGCGTCGACTTCTACCACCGCCCGCTCTCCTCGCTTCAAACCCGGTCTCCCTCGCCCTGTCTTGACCCCGCACTGGCCTTGAAGTTGCGACTCGAAATCGTCCACCAGCTCCATTGCATGTTCCAGTGAGTCCTCAGGCTCCGGTGTCGGGTACCAATCCACCCAGTAGTGCAGCACACTATTAATATACTCTTTGCCGACGATTTTGCGGACCTCCCAATACCGGTCAGCGTCGATCACCTGTGGGCAGCAGAGTTTGGATTCTGTTCGTCGCTTTGCAGGTCGTGGATTCTCGTCGCTTATATCGCAGGCGCTATGCTTGTCATCGGTGTTCACGGAATGGTGGGTTTCGCCGCTGATCTCTGTATGCATGTCTTGGTGCCCTCGCTTCAGCGTCGTAGGCTCGCCCTCCAGCCCCAGCGCCGGGTCGGCTGGGGCAGAGGAGCGAGAGGCTCGTGACGCATGGCGGTACTCGTCACTGATCGGAGTTGCTGAATGTCTAAGAAGGACCTCACGCTGTGCTTCGCTCAAGGGATAGGGAGAAGACGCTGTTCGAGATATGTTCCGTTAGCAACCGGTTCCTCAAGATTTCCAAAACGGGGCACTCATAAGGCAACTAGTTACCTTTAAGCTCAGCGACTAACGTAGGGTTGAGTGAGATTCTCAATTGTTCTTCAGTGATCCAGGTGCGGGCAACGAGACCGAACGCATCGACCAGGTATTCGAAAACTTTTCTGCCTTTGCGCCGGCTAGAGCGCATCTCGCAAACTCGGAAAATGTCATTTTCTGCCTGTAAAGCCAAGTCTTGAG
>MU270872.1:0-11185 GCA_021432625.1 Leptodontidium sp. 2 PMI_412
CTAGGGAAAAGTAAATATATTCTCGAGGATAATAATCCATATCGGACACGGCTGAACACAATTGATGGCAAAAGCCGTCTTTACGGTGCCTGCGGACTAAATCATCTCGATCTAGACAACGTATGCATTAAATTTCACGTTGCGCATGCCTCCGAAACTAGGAGAGCTTCCGGTTGCAGCGGTGCCGAGATAGAAGCTTTTGCTGGGATGCACGCTTTAATGCACGTGTTTGCTCACCGAACAGTCAATGAATAAAATTAACAGCGGGATCTGCAAGGTAATCAAGCCACGATTACGGTCGAGGCCATTTCCGCCGAAGAGGGTTGAGAAATTGCCCATCGCCCGTTTTCACATGCTGTTGTGGACAAGATGTTGGACATGATGCCCCTTCAAAATTATGCTATTTCCCTCATGGGTGTTAAACTTTGCCATTGCAGCCCTGTTCGACTTTTCTCTTGGCTTGCCCATTTGGTTAATCCTGGTGCTTGATACTACTCGTGCTGTCTTCATCCGCTGAACTCATGATTGGTTATACGATGTTAGACTTTCCCCGCTTTCTTGTCGACGTCATATGAAGCTGCTCAATCGTATGATGTGGGTCCTGCCGAAGCCTGCTTGTCTCCTCGAGAACGAGACCCTTGCTGTGGCATGTGAAAACGGGCGATGGGCAATCCTCAACTTTCCTGCGTTAGCCATAGTAGGCTCGTCGTGCCCTGCTTAGGGACTTTTCGTTCCAGTGATGCCTTAAAGAAGGACTTGCGTTCCAGTAGTGCCTTGTGTAAGGGCTTGCGTTCCAATGGTGCGGCACCATTGGTGTCCCAAAGAAGCCGATAGGTGATCAAGTGAGTGATCCGACAGGCGTGATCAATCTTTAGGGGGGAGTAGTCCGTAAATGAATCAACTAATGATTCCCGATCCGTAGATGGGGGTATAGACGTAGTTCTAATGTAAGAGGTCAAGTCGGGTAAGAATGCCAAGAACCTGGGCTCAGGTTGAACTGTTAAGAACAACGTGAAGAACTAAAAATACAGGCGTGGCCCTCCCTTTATGAACAAGGTAGAAGGCGATAAACAAACTAGTGGTCGCTAGGGCAACGCCATAGCCCATCATGGGTTCCAACCCTCACAGCTTCAATTTCCCACCAAACCCAATACCTCATTCCAGCCCACTTACATGACGTGCTAACCTCCAAGTTTCGTAAGTTGTTGACGGATACCTCAGGTCCTGAATGCCTGCTAACTGCTGAATGGTCTGAGTGTTTGAAATACTCAGATCGATCACTTTGTAGTCATAGACCAGCGCATTCTCGTCTGGCACAATACGGTCCCGGAGCGCAAAGAAAAGTTGATACAGCTCACTAACCCGTCCCCTCGTTCCCCAAATCGCCCTCAATAGCCATAGAACTCCCGGTCCAAACGGTGCATACTTGACGATGCGGTTATACACATCCCCGTCGCCGATTTGACGGTTTGGGGAGGTGATAGAGCGAGTTGTATCCGTGATGTGTACGTCGATTCTGGGTATAATTTCTCTGGTAGGATCATGGGTTTCAATAGCTTTGAGCATCCACTTCAGCACTAAATCCGCAAGTACATGATTCGGCTCGATGACTTTGCTAGCCCAGTTCCACCTGGCTAACAACCGCTCCAGCCAGCCACCGCCGAACTCTCGTAGGAATCTAAAGCGCTGACGGCCAAGATCGTAATGCACACCCGGGAACCACTCTTGAGTGATGCCGAAACTCTCCGACTGCCCACTATGCCTGCTCACGTCCCGTTTTGCGAGACATGGTTCGAATGCGTATAGGTTGTCATGAAGAGATACGGCATGATATACATTCTCGACTACCGTCGAAACGTTCTCGTCATAGAACTTTGGCCATTCCAGCCCAACACCGCCAGTAAAATCCGGCAATCCCAAACTTCCCACCGTATCAAAGAGTCCCATGAATTTTATCGGTGGTAGGATCCTCGGACCGGTTGGGTTGCTTGGGTCTTCGTCGCCGACAAGGGGCCAGCTGGCGTTCCTCCTGAAATTCTGTGATTGCAGCGAATGCGGTTTGTTGATGGGATATGGGGAGCGGTAGATGCGGTATACTTCGTTGCAAAGCAAATCGGTCTCTAGGTCGTTGGTATTGCCATCTGAGTTTTTCACAGATTTGACGATCCCGCAGTTATTAATCATCCCTGCAACACACCTTACTGTATACGCACCACGGGAAAGGCCAAACATCCAGATCTCGTGATCAGGGTAGGTATAATTAAGGACGATAAATTTGTAGGCTGAGATGCATTGAGAGGCAATGTCTTGCGCCGTGATGCCGTTGAAGATGTAACTGCATCATTTTAGCGACGACCTTAAAGTAAAATAAAAACCATTTTCCATGATAAACTAATAAACGGGATATGACCGTCGGTACGTACTCTAGGAACGTACTTCCGAGGCCGACGCCGTGGATATACCACGCTCTGTGGGGGATGATATGCTCATCCGTGTCGGTGGGGTTGGAAATGGGGATTCCCATCTTTTCGGCGAGGAGGTATATATTAGTTCTCGTAGCTGCCTCGCGGCCGCACCAAGTGCCATCGCAGAGGATGATGAGTGGTTGCTGTGTATGTGAAGGGCGGGTGGGAGCTGGACGTGCCATTGTTAGCGATGATTTGGCGGACATTGTGCCAGATGGACATAGAATGCACACAAGGTGGTAAAGACAGAGAAACAGCACTTTAATCGAGAAATCTCCGAAGAAATAATCTTCGAGAGAAAATGATAAACCCTGCCGAGATATATGCGTCCTCCTACCTTGAGTTTTCGTGCGCGGAGGACTGCCGCTTACTGAGCAGGAATAGAAGTGGAAAGTTCCTCCTGCGCCTTGGCACTGAAAATTAGCTCTCTCTCTCTCTTACCATCGACGGGGACCACAGACCCTCGAGGAATGTTCTGTATTACTTGGAGGGCCTAGCTGGAATTCTTACGCCACTCGAGATTTAGGTTTCGGCGTTTAGTGCTTATGGGCTGACTATTGCAGAGGAGCTTGCAGCTTTTACGGGAAAACGTTCTTTGGAGGGACGGCGAGAAAGAGGAAAGAATTGACGGGGACATGTGAAATTCTTGAATACAGCCATGTTTGGTCTCTGAAGGGTCGGATGTTGGAAATATCTAAGATCTCGATCTGTTCCAAGGCACGCACCAAAAGCCGTATTGGCCAATACATTGATCCAGCCACCAAATTTGCACGCAAAATATGTCTGTGCGCAAATTTCTAAAACGTCCTTAAGAAAAATAGTAATCTTACTTTTGCCTCTCTTTTCAAGTGATTTTCACTACAAAATTCATTAAATAAATTGAGAAAGATTGTTATATATAAATGCTTTTAGTTTTTAATTTGGCCAGTAAATATTGAGTTATATATGTCAAAATAATAATACGCCAACTGCCCATTGCCCCATACAGCACCGACCACGAAATGGGGTGCCAAAGCCTGGCTCCTTAAAGCCATCATTGTCCAGAGTTGCCGGCTCGCAGCGAGGCAGAGGAGAAGAACTCAGCTCAGAAGATCAGGCTGGGCAAGACCGAGCAAGGTGGAATTGAGTTGATTGTGTAGCTCAAATTGGGTCGCTGGAACTCCCCGCACCCACAAGCAATTACAGATGATACAGAAGGGCGCGGTCAGCTTTGGCAACGACGTATCTACTCGAAATCCCTGTTACTTTCCCACGGCAACGCTGAGTCACATGGATGATTTTCACATGGATGGTTTTCACATGGATGGTTTTCACATGGATGGTTTTCACATGGATGGTTTTCACAGTGAGCGTGACCAGGACTCCCGTTACGTACATGGGGATGCTTGCACGGGGGCACTGCCCTGCGAGTCGAGCGATTGCTTCGAGCTTCGCTTCGTTCCCACCCCCAAATTTTTTTATTGAAACATCATCTCGTCACGAAGCTCATCCGTCTTCTTTTTATCTCTCGACTTGAAGTTATTCCCACTAACCAGCCACACCATCATTCCCGAATGAGCACCAAAATCTCATTTCTGTAGGCTTTCCGCTGAGTTATTGGAGTTGACGAGTCCAGGATCGTCGTTTGCCTGCCTGACCGCTCTAGAATTTCGTGGACCGGTCAGCGAAGAGGTGCTTGAAGAAGTCCCTGCATCTCATGTCACAAAGTGCTGAATCACAGACTCAAAATGGCTAAAACTGCAACGGAAAATGGCCCATCTCCGAAGCGGATCATCCTATGCCTGGATGGCACCTTCGACGACACAGCTGACACAGTCGAGCGAGTTTATCCGGGGAGCTCAGTATCCCGTTTCTTCCGTTGGATACTCCCTCCACTCGTTTTCATGATCATATGGGGCTCCGGGATTTTTCCCTTGTGGAAGAAATTAGAGAAGAAATTAGAAAAGATTCTTGGGCAGCCTGACAAGAAGCCTTTCCACACAAATGTCTCTCTCCTGGCTAGCGCTATCAAATCTCATGGGTGCTGGGATGGACATAGCGCTCAAAAGCCCCAGTTGATCATGTACATTGGCGGCATCGGAGCTATTGGAAATCCACAAAGCCGCTTCGAGGAAGCTGTTACGGGGAATACGATGACATACAAGGTCCGTCATGCCTACCGGCTCATTGTAGATAATTACTGTGCCGATGACGAGATCTTTCTATTTGGGTTCTCGAGAGGAGCTTTCACTGCAAGAGCAATTGCAGGTTTCATCAATTGGGCTGGACTGCTGAAGAAGGACAAGGCCACGTACTTTGACGAAGTTTGGGAGGCGTACAGAAGCAGAAATGGACAGGAAGGAGCTGAGGGACTGGAATTCGAGCACACGGCGACTATCATGCTAGGGGATGGCTTAACCTTTGGCGACATACGCCATGGGAGCAATCGACTCCGTTGCATTGGAGTCTGGGACACCGTGGGATCGCTTGGAACCCCACCTATTTGGGCGCCATCAAAGAGCAATGACGTCGCGGTTGCGAGAGCAGCTCGGAAGAGATACAAATTCTTCGACCCAGAGCTCAAAGACAACGTTGACCATGCTTTTCAAGCTCTTGCATTGGACGAGCAACGATTTGATTTCTACCCTGCCGTATGGAATAAGCCAAATCATATGGATTGTAGATCCTTCGCTCAAGTATGGTTTCCGGGTGTTCACACTGATGTGGGTGGAGGTAAAGCGGGCAGTGGCTCCCGCTATGCCTTTATATGGATGGTTAGCAAGATCCAAGAATGTGGTCTTTTAGATCTGGATACGAGCCTTATCCAGAGCATTTCGAAGAGCCTTACGTATGACGAAATTCCGAAGGCGACTCCTCCTTGGAAACTGAAAATCAGACACTGCCACTGGCTATATCCTCTCATAGGTCGACATGGCTACCGGAATCCTAACATGCCTGTTGCGTACTTATCACCTCAAGGACACGGCAATGCCGACGAGTCTGAGAATCTTCTTTTGGTCGAACAGAAGTTCCACTGGACAGTCATAGAACGAATCAACAGGCCCCGATCAACCTACTGGACCGATTGCAAAGCCTTGAGAAGAGCGAACCCCGTAAGGAATTCTGTTATGATATCCCCAGAGAATATTTGCACACGTCAAGAAGATCCCGTAGGTGAGGACCGAATATTGAGAAAATATTGGGAGAACATAGAAGATGTGGAAGGAGATGGAGGTTGGACAAGTCTGTTAGCGCGCTATTAGAAGACAAGATTCGGGTTAATCATGCCATTCGGTTTGCGATATTAAAGGGGAGCGCCAAGGTGGCATCGTTCTCGCTGTTTCAGCTCGGTCTTAATAGCTTGTATTGAGCAGTATGCCATTTTACCTTCCCGCTTAGATCAGTTGGCCTTGGAGTGTCATGTGCTCTCTTAACTCTTTTTGCTCTTTACTAATATGCAATTTTCGCATTACAGAACTCAATATCAACATGACTGCATCCTGGCGTGATATCATCAGAGTAAATCGGTCGCGGGAAGTCAGCCCTGTCCATAATCGGGGTGCGATAGAAGAAAATTGTGCGATGGAGTAGTGGGTGTAGCGCGACAAGTCCCAGTTCAACTGCGATTTGATTGACATTGGGCCTCGTCCGGTACCAGATTTGATTTTAGGAAACTGCTGACGGTTACGCCAGCAGACGGGTGAAATACAATGTCACGGCTTTGGCGCCAGTGTTTTAGGTTTGAGGATATATGTGGCACCTCCTGTATCTACTCCTTTCTTCCTCATCAGTGTTCCCAATAGTATTTCCCGTATTTTGATACGCCCCACTTTAGTAGTAACAATATCGATTCTAAAATACGAGGTGGTAACAATATCGATTCTAAAATACTAGGCCGTATCAGCATCAAATTCGAATATTAGTTATCTATGCCTCCTGACATCCGGCATCTCCTGGATATGTGATTCGGACATTGCATTGCCTGTTTTTGGGTAGGAAATCCGTGTCTTTCCTTGCCCAGAGCATGCTTGAATGCATCCGGATATGAGGATATACATCAGCCCGATCCTTCGACCCCTCTAGACCTGTCCTATCCCTTGATCTTATATCCTGGGCTTCAAAACTATCGATTTTTGGTAGGGAAAATAGGCTGATTGTAATGTCCGGATGGCTTGGGAAATGAGGATATTCGTAGAGGAGCAGGATGAGGGTTCGGAGGTAGGTTTTGCGTATCCTAGATGTGGAAATTAGTTAGTTTCTCGCCTAAAAACAACTAGAATCGATATCCGGATCACGGAATCTGCGGATGATATTAGAGAGGGCATACTCACCTAAAATGCTATATATACCCTCTCAAACCTCTCTTATTGTACTACTATCATCAATAACCATATTTCCGTTAAGTTATCACCTCTCTCTTCCATTCTACGTCGCCATGTCGTCCCAAACCTCTATGTCGTCATCGATTTTATCTGATCTTTCGTTAGAATCTTCGTCAGAATTCGCTCCTGACGAAGAGATGAAGTGGGAGGAGCCTATTCCGGAGATTGTCGATATGCTGAAAGAGGTCGTTGATCTTACTGAAGCAGGTAAGGCCGAGAATTGTCCTAGAGCTCAATTTAAGGCTGATTTTGGTGCTGTGGGCTCTGAATCGCAGGATGAGAGCCAGTTAACAGATTCGTTCTCTCAATACCCCTTTAATACTGTTTTGAACGATATTAGCAACCAGCGGCAAGATGACCTACCTGTAGATAGAGACGGCGAAGAAGAAGTACGCATAGAACCTCTCATGTCTGGAGACATATGCCGAACTCCAATCCTCAGCATGTGTACCGCAATAAACACCAGCAAATCGAATGGCGATGTGCATATTGTCCTATTTGTTACCGCGAGTCTGGAGGCACCAGAATCATCAATTCTCACCTTCGAGAGCGACACCAAGTTATCAAGAGCTCCCCACGTCAGGAGAAGAAGAATCGAGTTCGCGGAGCCATCGAGAAAGCTATGGAGGTCGTTGCAGAGATCGGAGGGTACAAGAAACGTCAAATGGAGACTCCAGAACCTGTCCCAAATGAGTATAAAATCGATTCCCACGTACTTGAACTGTTGATAGTCCGCTGGTTTGCCTCTGATTCCCTCCCTATGTCAATTGTCGAAAGTGAGGAGTTTCGCGCTGTAATGGCGTATGTCAGCAGAGATATTGGGGGCCGGTTACCTACCTCAGGAGACACAGTCAAAGAATGGATTCTTCGAGCCTTCAGAGGTGAGAAGGAGAAGAAGAAGGCTTACCTTGCTAAGGCTAGGTCTCTCGTCCATATTAGTTGCGACGCCGCAACCTCGATTAACGGTTTGTTTATTATGTGTTGGGATTGCCCACTGTATCGGCGAAAATGGCGATTTAATCGTCGTTCCTCTTGTTGTTAAAGAGATTCAAGGTCACCACGATGGAGAGAGCTTTGCGAAGGCGATAATAGAGGTGATATTGGAGTGGTAGATAGGTGAGAGGCTTGGTTATTTCGTTATGGATAATGCAAGTGTTAATGACGCTATGTTGCGAAGGGTTTTAGTTTG
This sequence comes from Leptodontidium sp. 2 PMI_412, assembly GCA_021432625.1. Classification (NCBI taxonomy): domain Eukaryota; kingdom Fungi; phylum Ascomycota; class Leotiomycetes; order Helotiales; family Leptodontidiaceae; genus Leptodontidium; species Leptodontidium sp. 2 PMI_412. Next base: position 8,016 of record MU270872.1, read on the forward strand.
TAAGTTAAGGCTCTTTTCCTATTTTTTGATTAGTAGTAATACTTCACCGCCTGCCTATTATAGCTAGCTTCCGCTTTTTCGGCTATTTGGATTAATTTTACATTATGATCCTTACTCACCTTTTTCACTTTTACAGTACTCTTCCAACACCTTAAAATCGACTACGACGCCGAAGAGCACAGATTGCGCTATTAAGGCCATATTCTCAACCTTACCGGCGACTCCTTCCTCTTTAAAACACAAGGCGAAGCTCTCGCAGAGCACAATAACGATTACTCCCCACCGACGCTCTTATAGAGCTCGAATTCGCTTTATGGCGAAAGAAAGGTGCCATCGGCAAGGCTCATAACCATGCTATCAAATTCAGTCGTAGTACACTTAAGGACGGATATTGGATGCAGATAAGGGGGAAGAAGTTCCCTAGGGATAATGGCATAAGGTGGATATTTATGTACAAGCTAGTGAGTGTCCTGGATGACGAAAACGTCCAAAAAGCGCTGTTTAAGCTGTACAAAAGACATCCGGATGTTATTGGCAGAGATGATCAGTTGACTACGGATGATTTCGCAGAGCTCCACAAGATTCGATTCTTCCTCCAAGCCATGTATGACGCCATCCTCTTTACAGAGGGCCAAAGTGCTACCTTGGATCGAGTCCTTCCTGCTATGGAGTTCGTGCTGGATCACTTTGAAAGCGGCAAATCCCTATACAAAAATGATCGATTCCTCTCGCCCAGCATCAACTCTGGCTGGTCGAAACTCAACGACTATTACGCCTTGACAGACAAATCTCCAGCCTACGTCGCAGCCGTTGTTCTCGACCCTACAAGGAAATGGCACTATTTTGAAGAGCAGTGGAAGGTAGCACATCCCTGATTGGTTAGAGACGTGGAAGGTTAAGGTAGAGAGGTTTTAGGAATATCAATATAAGGTAATGTTTACAGCTTGCTTTAGTACAAGGCTTGAATTATATACTAACCTCTAGGCTTTTGTAATTAGATTCTGGTTCCTCACACCGATTCCTCCTCCCAACTCCCTCTAGAGCAGCCGACAAACAACACATATATCGCTCACCTCCAGCGAGAGCGCTTGTCGAAGGTTATTTCAGACGAATATAAGCTCTACCTCTCTACTCCACTATCACTGCGAATATCAATCATAATCCCCGCGAATGGTGGTTAGAGGCATCTCAACAACAGGTATACCCCAATCTCTCTCGAATGGCGCTCGACATGCTCTCGATTCCGGCGATGTCATCCGAATGCGAGCGCCTCTTCTCTGCCACCAAAATTACTATAACAGACCGACGAAATCGTATAGGGATCGACTTGGTGGAAGCGTTAGAATGCTTGAAATATTGGTTGCACTTTGGCTAGAGCTTTGGATGTCCTGGATAGGCTGGATGTGTTGTTTTTGGTGTATTTTCACAGTTTTTAGGATGCCCGGGTCTTTGGAGCTCTTGCCACATCTCTGCGTATTTCTCTGATACGGAGATCGCGGCACCAAGTGGCTGGAATACAGGGGACTCTCACTGTAACTCCATTGAAGCTCCCTGTAGGTCTCATATAGCCCCTGAAGAGTAATTTGAGGTAATTCGCTTATCTTGATCGTCGTCAGGGAAGTGCGCCACAAGCACTAAAGAGTATTTCTCTACCTAATATACAGTTACTTTCTCTTCTCCTTTCTTCCGTCCTTCTTTGTACTCGTTGCCACCTCCTAGTCGAATAACCTCTGCAACGTGATGAGGTATTCGTTTAATCCATTCCTGAATCTTATGCTGTGGCATCTTTTCCCAACACCCCTCCCACCTAGCCTTGAGCTTTGGACGACTACTTGTTGCGCCGTGTTTAGTAGTCTCCTTTTTCATCCAAAACCACGTTGGCTCGATAGCGTTAAGGTCAGGAGAGTTGCTTGGCCATATGAGCCTCATGATCTCCCACAGGTTGTATACCTCTTGTTGATATTTGGAGGCATGCGCAGGAGCGTTATCTTCTTGGACCAAAGTATCTGGCCTATCCTTTTGGCATTCTGTAGCGAATGGGAGTAGTTTCTCTCGCAAAATCCTCTGTTGGTATCTGTACCAGTTGATGCCGCCTCTGCCAGGCTTACAAACAACAGCACCATTCTCTTCAGAATATACCCACTTTTTGCGTACCCCTCCGGGCTTGCGGCCGTGTTGTTTGATATAAGATCGCAGCCATTCTCTTTGTTGCTTTACCCATCGAGCTTTATCGGCCTTCTCTGTGCGAGCATTCCTAGCATCCAAATCGGCTTTGCGGTCCCTCTTTTCTTGAGCATTTTCCGGTTCCCACACGTGACATGGGCCCTTCTTGTCGTACGAGAAGCATCCCCAGAACATAAACTCAGAGAAGCCTTTCCACCGTCTTTTGATGACATGCTTATGAAAAGCCTCCCCCGGGAGTCTCCACACACGCCGGCGGCCTCTAGTCCCTCCCAATTGAACTGAAGTTTCGTCTGAGAAGATCACGTTTTTCCAATCCTCCAAAGTCCAATCCTTTCTTTCCATACACCACTCGTACCGGGTTTGCTTGTTGGTGGCATTCAAGCCAGGTTTTAGCGTGAGTTTACATTGATTGTAACCCCGGGCCTTCAATATCTTCCATACAGTTCTCGGTGCAACCTCAAAGCCGGCTTTCTTCACTTCCCAACTAATCTGCGCTGTCGAATAACCTCTGGTTGTTGAGTTCTTCGTAACGACCTTCAAAACAGCTCCAATAGCTTCAATTGAGACCTGAGGTCTCCCTGATCTCGGGGCATTTGCAACATGCCACGTCTCAACGATCATGTTGTAATTTTCTTTCCATCCACGCTCTCTAGCTGTTGCGGCACAAATCACAAATAGCAACTAGATCTCTAGAGACCTGTTAAGACCTCCCACAACATGTCAGACTCAATGGACACACAAACAGACCTCCCGGACGGAACCCAGGTGATATTGGGAAGCTCCATCCCTAACACCCCAACACACAGCAACGGAGGCCTCCTACCTAACTCAGACGACCCAGCCCCTTCTAGCCCTACCTTAAGCAGACAGCAGAGAACTATTCAACCACAATTCAACCCCAACAGCTTCGGCAGAGGAGATCTAAACCTGAGCCCCTTTACAGGGGGAGTATCCACACCAAATCTGGATTTTGCCTCCGCTCACCG
>MU270873.1:0-11168 GCA_021432625.1 Leptodontidium sp. 2 PMI_412
AAGTATGGAGTGTTTCTATCTTGATCAAGGCACTTCAGCCCCTTTTCTTCGCCCAATAGGGATGCTTCTTCCGACCATCATTCCGAGTCTTGGTAAAGTCCTGCCTCTCCAACGCATCAGCCTGAATCTTCCAAACAGGAATCGCCAACTCAATAAGCTTAGGACCAAACTCAGCCAGCACTTTTATTACAGCCTCAACATCCATATCAGGATCCTTTTCTCCTGTTTCTTTATCACCACCAAATGTCGCACGAGACCAACTCTTCTTCCACTCTTCCAACGCAGCGTTTACACTCTCAGCCTCCGGTTGTACATTCTTAGCCACGAGGTAGAAAGTGGATCGAACAGCATGTTTCTTGTATGGTTTGAACAACTGGATATTTGCAAAAGAGTTGAATTGGTGAAGTAGATGTACTACGTCCCAGGCATCTGGTCTGCGAAGTAAGACAGCGATTGTCCCTCCCGGAATGATCCGCTGCATAGCTAGGATGAGCTGAGATGTCGTCAGACGCGTTCGTTCGAATTCTTGTCTGTGCTCAGATCGCTCATGACTCCTGAGAACGGCACCGCCACAGAAAATGAGCTGGAAGCCATGATCAACGAAGGGGCGCTCAGTGAGAAAGAGGGAGTGGTCAGGATGACTAGTTGGAATGGTCCCGATGCCGAACTCACTCGCGAGCATGGTGATGTCCATAAATTTGACGTATTCGGCAGACAATGTGAACCAGTTTTCGGGAGGGAGAGCGATGCCATAGGCGATCGCCTCCAGGTTATTTCAAGGTGCCCCACGTGAAGCCGCCTGGTGCCATGCATATGTCCAGTACCTGGAATGGTTGAACACCAAGGTCTCCTGGGGTCAGAGCGCTTGTTTTCGCCTGCATTTCCTCCGCGATTTGCTTTGTCATATCGTAGAATGCTTGCGCTGCATCCTCTGTGGCTGTGTCCGATTGTTCCCGTCGATTCTGCCAATATCTGCCTCCTTCGGGATTGTCCCAACCCTGAAATGGTATTAATAAGTGGCCAAAATTGATGCACGGAGCTGGTGCGACTACCTTCTTCCTAATTGCCTCGAGCCGTACGAAAGTTGGACTGTGCTTAGCTAGATATTCTGCTATAGTTCTGTTTGGGCTAGTCGACAAACTAGGTATGTCTCGTCGTAGTTCTGACATGGCAAATTTGCTAGAATTCGTCTGACACTAAAGAAAAGAATCAGTGTGAAGAACACAGGAGCCTGTAAGTGTGTAGCCAGAATACGCCATCGGAATATCACGGATGCCATTACAGTAGAGTATTTTGACGACGAAGGCGCGATACCAGCTGAGTGTGTCGATGTCGTTCGCAATCCTCAGCCGCAATGGCTTGCGCCAACCCCTCCAGTTAGATTAAACGGCGCCTCCAAAGTCTCAGCTCAACTCAAGGTTAACTTCCTCGTTTTACTCCCAATCCCGCCTGTTTTAACAACGCAAATGGCTGATCCTCTCAGTATTACCGCTAGTGTCGTGGGTATCGTTGTGCCAGCCTTACACGCCACACGACTACTTCCAGAAGATCTGCAGCAGCTCAAAGATGTGCCAAAAACCATCAAGCGCCTAGTAGAAGATGTGCGGTCTGTCGATACCGCACTCGAATTGCTCCAAAGTGTAGAGAAGAGAGAATGGGACTTACTTGGTACAGGAGTGGCTGAGAAAGCAGAAACAATGATTAGTAGCAGCACGCAAGCATGTAACCTTTTCAGGGCCGATCTCCAGAAGTGGACAAGACACTCAGAAGATAGAAAGCTAGCATGGCTGGACCGAGCAAATTTGGGATTCTTCAAGAAAGACCAAGTTAAAGCTATGTCGGAGCAGCTTCAAAGCTGTAAGCTCGCTATCAACCTCATTGTCGGCGTTGCAACCTTGTAGGTAGCTTCAGTTTGTCTATCCCGTCGGCTGGCAGATGCTGCCAAATAGTATATGCAAAATCGCAGGGCGGAGCATAAAAAGGAGAAGAAAAACCGAAGATTCTCGCTACCTTAGGTTAGGTTAGGATGGTAACAGGATGATAAGGACACGGATGGCGGATAATATTTGGATGTGGACAAGGATGGCCAGGGGAAGCTCAGAGTTTAGTGTTGAGGCGCTGCCTGTGCCTGACTGGTGCAGGGACGGGAGGGCAAAAAGTGCGAATCGCTTAATTCGATTCGCACTTTTATCACACCTCCCGAAATTCACATACAGGCCATTGATTGTCCCGTCATCCGCCGCACCGACCATGAATAGATGATAATTCAAAAGAAGATAAGCTCGTTTGTGTTGCAATTTGATAGTAATTCCTGTAGGCGGAGGGCAATTCATCATCCTTGATGGGAAGGTCTCAAGGAAGCATTTAATAGTTGAAGTTGCACCCATTGATGATGTGTAAGAATTCCTACTTCAAGCGACACAGCATCTGACTTCGTTTACAACACTATTACTCTAATATCACCTCTTCAGCTATCACCAAGTCCCAGTTTAGGTTATCATCTTTAAATAACCCGACCCTTTGATACCTATTGCTCTCCTGCTTTTGCACAATGATGCAAACACTGGATTTTGAGAGTCCAATAACGTTTATAGCGAGAAGGAGTATACGAGAGTTCTCGTCTAGCTTCGTGGAAGTGTAATCAAATATTGGTTTGTACCTTCGAGGTAATGTGAATATATCCTCAGGTATTTCCATCAGTTTTGCAGAAATACGCAAGGTTGCTTCTGTGACTTCTCCGAAAGGAGCTTGCTCTGATTTCAGCTTAACTTTGTAGTCATACAAGTCAGCGGCCACCCTGGACACCGCTCCCCCTTCTATCGAAACGTTGAAAGGTGCTGACTTCCAAGACCAGCTGGGTAAACCGATTCGTTTATCGGTGTTAAGATGTTGGAATGGCTTAAATGGTTTATCGCCTTGGTAAGGATAACCTCGGGACCATGCAAGTTGCTGGAATATGTGACTTTTCCAAAGACCTGCTATGTACTCGTCTTTCCAAAGGAGGCTAAGCTCCTTCACAATGCCGGATATAGCGGGAAGCCTATCCTCAAATAATGTGAAGTCACGAGCAGTGTATTCATGAAGCAAAGTCGCCCACATTCTTTGCGGTCCGTACCAATCAGTGGATCCATGCTGTTTTTTGCTCAGGTAATTATCGAAATCTGCCTTTGTGGTATACCCATAGCCTGCATATCCTGGTACTAGGCCCTTGAAAATGTCGGAATGACAATGCCATGTGGCCTGAAGCTTGTCGAAAACAATAACTCGCGGGCTCAGTAAGAATTCTTGGAAAGCCCAGCCGCGGCTAAAAAGAGGTTCATTCATTTCAACTTTTCTATATGTCTCTGCCGCGATATAGATAGTTCCAAAGGAGTGCTTGTCAAGATAGAGTGGAAGACGACACATCTCCCATGGTAGTCGATCCTCTAAAAAGCCATCTGTAAGTCTTTTCGCATTTGCTGCAGCAATTGAGACTGTGGCGCTTTTGTAGATCTCGCCCATCGAAGAGATTTCTTGCTGTCTGTCATAGTCTGCATCTTGGATTATGCAGAGGGCATCCACCCACAGGTATCTGATTCCAAGCTTCTTGGTGACCAAAGCAGCATCCGTTATGGTTTTTGGGAGTAGCTCCAAGGCGATTCCTTCTATCCTTGACTTGATTGTGCTTGTCGTTGTCGTCAGCTGCTGCGGCCCTCCCCAGCAGTAACTCAAAGCTACGTATCGACCGCGCTGCGAGAGTTGACTAATATGTAGTTTTATTGTTTGGCCACTGTTTCCCTCGCCAAGATCTAGAACTCTCTTTGGAAGGGCAGGGTCCTCAGCATTTGAACACTTGGAATGCTCATTTTCACACTTCCACAGCCACTCTGCCATGCCAGCGAAAGCTGATTCATGCGAGATGTCTTGAAGTGGTATGACACTAGAAATACAGGATGCGCATGGGTCGGCTTCGTAAATGGTCAGCATATGTCATATACTCTAGAATACTTGTAGACTGACATTTTAGAGCAAATACTTTTAGGTTAGACTCATATACCGCTGGTGAGTGAACCATAATCTTCTCAATAGGGAATCTCTCAAAAACTTGTCGAGGATTCTCGTATGACCCGATCTTCCAGTGTTGACTCTCATAATACACCTGATGATGTAAGGCTGTGATTTTCAGTCTTTCTCTTGGCATGCCGCCCAAGGCATGCTGATGGCTATACAGTGATAGAATTGCTGTGCACAAATGACAGCCATTTTTGGAACCCCTTTTCAAACCCTTCTTGGTGTGGTGCTCATAGCCTTTCGTCGACATGAAGGCCTTCAAGCCAGGCAAAGTTGTTGTCATCAACCAGCAACGATCACAGTAGAGGCTCTGATCGGGATGCTGCTGCTTCCTTCTCCTTAATCCAAGCGCTAATAGAACGGGTTCCATTTCAGGGGGTGTTTGATATGATATGATGTGATTTTAGGTGAAAAAAATAGGGGATAAAGATTTAAATACCATACCGCCCGCCAAAAAAGATTCATATAACATAGCCAATTAATAAAAGATTGATATACCATTAACCCCATCTGTGATCGCCACTTTGGCGGTGAGAGCGGTGAGCTCACCGTCGACCCCTCTTCTTGAGGTTTCACACTGCAATTGAGTTTATATTCATGGTGGTGATGCGGCATTCGTAGAGTTGTATTCCTCCCACGCTTTCTTTAATATGGCCTCCCTTTACGAGCTTCGAGAGCTTCCAGAAGAGGGCGATCACTTCATCTCCTTCGACGATCTTCTTAAGGTTATTCGTGACGCATCTGTCAAGTATAAATTCAGCTTCAGAACTCCTCACAAAGACCCAAAGCGTGCTCGCTACCGCTGTGCTAACGCTTCTTGCCTGGAAGGTAAACGCTCACCTGAATCCAAAGAACGAGAATGAGGTTATTATCGACGCGGTAAATCGCTAGCACACTTGTATTGGAGATGCTAGCAAAAAGGGAGGAGCGGCGAGTTGTTAAGTATGGGTATAGAAGGTGATTGCTCGCCACGAACCTGCTCTTGCTTAGTGTATCAAGAGAACGGGATACCTTATGGGCATGCAATTACGACGATATTCGCAGTCCCCGGGCGAGATCTCACCCCTTATATGCCGGATATCCTTACAGTTGAGACCTGGAAAAAGACCTACACCTCGAACTTCCCTCTTGTCGATATCACCGACTTCCAGCAACTTCCCTTCACTGAATGCCACCCTCCCCTCACACGAGTACCTCGCGGGAGGCCAAAGAAAGAGCGACTCAGGAAGGGCAAAAAGAGAGGGCCAAAAGGAGCTGCGGCTGCGCAAGCTCTTGCAGAACCAGCAGATGATGGGGATGATGATACGTGGTCGCCATATCATTGCTCTACATGTGGAGGGCGAGGACACTTCTCAACCACCTATAGGAGGCCATATAATTGATGCTGGGAGGGGCGACGGTGAGGTTATGAGTGACGATTAGGAAGCGACGATGAGGTGCTAGAAACACCAAGATGACGTATATATCATGCGGGGTTAATGGTAAATAAATCTTATATATGGTATATGAATCTTATTTTGGAAAAACTATGGTATCTAAATCTTTATCCCATGATTTATATGTCCTGGCTTGAGGCGCTCAGCTTAATAAAACGCTTGCCAGATGGTATCGTGATGATAATGAAGCTCGAGAATTTGATCAAGGTAAGTCATTTTGCGATTCTGAGGATGCCTGCAGTAAGTACTGTACTAAGATAAATAAGCTCAATGAAAGTCCGAAATTACATGCATTTATACATGATGCGAGGCGGTTTGCCATATCCACCCGATCAGTTATTGAACAGGCGCCTCTTCAAGCATATTGTTCAGCTCTTGTCTTTGCTCCAGAGAAGAGTATTATTCGAGAAACGTTTGAGACATGTGTTCCGCATTGGACCCTGAGAAAGCCTAGGGTAGAAGCACATTGGAGTGCGACGCTTCAAACACTGGAGGGTCATTCTAGCGGGGTCAAGTCCGTGGCCTTCTCTTCCGACGGCAAGCAGGTCGTGTCGGGCTCGGACGATAAGACGGTCCGGCTCTGGGACGCAGCGACTGGAGCCTTGCAGCAGACGCTCGAGGGCCATTCTAACTCGGTCACGTCTGTAGCCTTCTCTCCCTATGGCAAACACATTCCGACCTTACACGTAACTGGTGAATGGCTAGTAGAAGGTACTGCTAGGTATCTCTGGCTACCTACTAATTATCGACCTACTTGTGAAGCTGTATGGGACAGGATTGTGGTTTTAGGGCATTCGTCAGGGAGATTATCATTTCTTCAGATTCGACCAGGGCTGAACCAACTAATATGAATATAAGACGATACTTGCCTTTGTATGGTATTTGAAGCTTTGAATATGATATCTCTTTTACTTTTATCTCTATTTCATAGAGGGTTCTAAGGGAGCTTAACACTTTGTAGCATTTTAATGACTACTTGCTTTTGGAATCTTTTAGAACAAGCTAATGGAATTATGTAATTAATTCTAATAATATCGCCTACGTAAGAAAAAAGGTACGCGACGTGCAAGGACAATATAATTAGTTTTCCATCTTATGCTTGCAGTACAAAATGGTTAGATGTCTTGCAGCAATTATTTACTGAACATACGAAGTAAAGCTTTATGGGAAGAGCGGGCTATCGAATGCCGTAAAAGGTGGCCGATTTTGGCGAGATACTCAGATACGAAAATATCGTGTTTTCAGCCACGACACTCTAATAAAAGATAAATAAAAAGTTGGGAAGGGATCGAAGAGCTATTTTCGAAGTGATCTGGAAGACAGATATTAATTTAATTTATTATGCGTCGAGAAATTGTTCCCTTAGTACGTTGACTTTGGTGTTCTGCAGGTGTGCAGTCGATAGGCGGGGTCGGTCCCTCTTAGCCGAGAATGTTAGTTCCGTCGATCAGAAGTACTGAACCGCGTGGCGGACCTGCAATTGTTTGCGCGCCACAGCAGCCACAAAGCTTATAAGGGTCTCGGACTAAAAAAATATAGATCTAAGGCTCAGATAAGAACTTTTAAGACGTGTAAGGGGTAATAAGAGCTTGCTAGTATACCTGTGGGAGAGGGCTCGTACTAAAGCCAAAGCCCAAATGGAGGCTTCTTATGAATCAGGCGAAATAGCGACGATGCGAATACAAAATTTTCTTTGCAAGGGGTTAAATTGCTAACAAATAACTATAGAATGCTTTTAATCTTTTCTTTTTATTAACTCATAAGGTAGTGTGGAATTTAAGATGCTCAAAGTCAAAGTACCCTTGTTTTTTCTCGGTACGCAGGGTTTCTCGGCACGAAGGGAGGGACGTTATATTAATAAATAAAAAGTTGATATTCGTGTAGTTTAACACTTTTTTAATAAATGCATCTACTTTTTAATATATGCGACGCGTTAATTAATAAGTAATAATTGATTTCCTAGAACTCGCGGTTTTTGCTAGGGATTGTTGCTTTGCCCTCACTCGTAAGAGCCGCAAAGTCGTCTTTTTACCCCACTCCTATAACTTTAGAATTAAAGCGATGCATAACAAGCCCTTTTATATAAATATATTTAAACATATAAACGTTAATTTAGTATTTACAGCTTTTAATTTAAAGACGTTGTTGAGGCGTAGTATTTCGGGGCGTTTTCGTCGATTTGGTGAGGGCTCGAAAAATCGCGATGCTGGCTGGGCCCCGCACGATTGAAGCTAGTTAAGCACATTGCTGTAGGAAAAGAATTGTATGCGCCTAAGGCACCAACTCATCCAGAGAAATTGCGGGGTTCAATGCCCGACCGTTACCTAACTGCTCGAATCTGAAGCTCACAAATACCAAATACCTACGAGTTCTCCCTTACCCCATGTATGTCCCAGTGCTGTGGCCCCCTAGTATCCCTCTTAACTAATAGATATTTTAAGAATGATCGGCTTTATAATCATCATCTTCTTCGTCCTTTGGTTATGTGATGTCCCCGTCACGCCTTGGTTCTGGACTTACTGGCGGCGAATGACAAACTGGTGGCCCACGAAAGCCACGAACAAGGATAGCAAAGATCAAGCAAGGCGTCGCAGGACTTTTCTTGCCAAAAACGCATGGTAGGTTGTCATGATCCATGTGCGTCACGATTGTTCCTGACATTGATCATATGAAGCCTTCTATCATCTGGCGAGTTCTCCGATGTCACGGTGACCTGCTCAGGACAGACATGGAATCTCCACAGAGCGGTCATTTGTCCAAGATGCCGCTACTTTCAGAATGCATTCGGTGGCAAATTTCAGGTTCATACCGTACTGCGAAACCTGGGTTCTTGGGTCACGCTGACACCTGTTTTAGGAGGCAGAGACTGGATTGGTGGAGTTGGATGATGATGTTGACCCAAAAAATTTCAACCACATAGTCCGTTATCTTTACCATGGAAGTGAGTGCCTCCATTAGCCGCTGCTGTTGGAGAAAGCAATCGTTGACGAGATAAGCGCCAGACTGTGACTGGGATGTCCTTCAAAAAGAAAACGGCAACATCTACGTTGCGTGCTTAGAACTCTCTCTTATGGCCGATTACTTTGGTATAGACGATCTGATCCTCGACATTAGCGCATACATAAGAGGCAGCTGCAAGCATGTTGTCGAAGGCCTACAGAAAGGCTGGCACGAACATGGGGAAGCCAGGAGTCTACCGGCTGATTTTTTGGAGAAATTCATCGATGGAGCAAGGATCACTTTCAGTGACAAAAATCCCGACGCCCTAAACCCCCTTCGGCAAGCCTTTGTCCAGTTCGTTGCAGACACCCGGTATCTTGTTCTCCGGAACAACAGCTTCCGTCAGGCTTTGTCTGACGTCCCAGAATTTGCCACAGCAATATTGGGCAATGTATTTGCCGATGGGTCTCCCTTCTACAAGTTGACGTGTATCGGTCTTCCAGAATCCTGTGGAAATTGCTGTAAGCAAGGTCGCACTTTTACGGCCACCTGGATCGGTAGTTTGGGCGAGATTGACGGCATTTGCTCGGACTGTCGTGGCATGGATTGAGGATGACCGCATGTGTGAATTTTTATACGGTCAGCTTGTCCAAGATTTGCAGAAAGACAAAAAGGCCAATGTCCAAAAGCTTTGTAATCGCTCGAAGGTCTCAGTATGGGATAGTGTACTTAGGGTTTAGTGGGAAAAGCTTCGACAGGCTCCTCGCTTTGTCCAAGAAGGCCTATGAGGGCGAGGAGAAATAGTGGAACTACGTGGCACCTGCATCCTTGCGTTTGCTAATCATGAATTTAGTCTATGCTTCAATCACTGCTTCAATCGTTATTAGTCATTGCTTTACTACTTTAACCTATGCTTTAGGTTATGCTTTAATTTCTGTTTAATATTCCCATCTCTGTTGGCTCAAGGAGATTCAGCGACTTGTTCACTCGAGTCGAAAAGAAGGAACTTGCCCGGATACGCATCATCTCCTTAAATCCGAAGTTCAGTCCTGAGATATGACAACCAACAGCGAATCATTAATTTTATTCTCCGAATCCCCTCTTGAAATTCGACGTCAGATCGGGACTTATGCGATGGAGCTTCGTGTAGTACGTGCCAACTATCCGATGCAAATGAGGTGAAGTGGCAGAAAGAACAACCCGTTCGGCCTCGGCCAGAGTTACGAAGTTACTCTTTTTTCATATGCGGTCGGAATGGTGTTTAAGAAGCTTCCTACGCTTGGCTTCTATATCGTGTGGGAGTAAGCTCACTGGTACCAGGTATGATGGTTGCAATTCCTTTACCACGTCATTTAGAGGAAAGCCGTAATCAAATCAGAAACGGTTAGAGTTCTAACGTTATTGGTGCTAAGTCTAATATGCGTTAGTACAATTCCCGTTCCCCCTTCGTCCCAGAACTCTTCGTCTTCCCAAAGCGGACCAGATAATCAAAACTCTATAGCCGAGCTCGAGCTCGAGAGGGTGGAGTCGATTACAGGCGTACAGGCCTCTCCAAACCATCGAGATGCGATCGTCAAGCAGTGTTTGGCGCTTGGAAAGCGCGAGACTCTTGGAAACTTTCGCCTGGCCTGTATCTACTGGCGGAGGCACCACATGCCCGTGGGCCAGGAATCAACCCATCCGTACGACCTGACTCTGAAAAGACGCTCTGCCCTTGAGCAGTTCCCTTCCGCCCACCACGGCACCCAGACGACAATCTTTCATAGTGCAGTGTTAGATATCCTCTACCGAGCTGACCTTGCTCATTTGCACGAGGTCTACCTTGGTACCCTAGAATATTTCTCGCGCTTCTCGTCCCAAGAGAAGAAGGTGGCCAAGCCTCGGTCGCGGGAGGTCTTTGATGACGATGTTCGGAGTACTGCTGTTGTATTGGGCATGTTACCCTGACCTTCGAGACAAGCCACGTTCGTATAACAAGTGGCTGGCTCGGAAGTTCTCCAGGACATTGGAGTATGCTGAGAAGTGGCATACCCTGCGAGAGAAATTTAGCATTGGTATGCTTGCACTCGTTCCTCGTGGAGCTGACTGGTGGTTTGAAAAGCTGCCGTTCAAGGATCTACCCATATACCTTCGTATTATCGCAGCTGCCAACCCTGTCGCAGTGGGGATGGCGGAGATGATAGCCAAGAGGGTTCTCTCCTTGTGGAGGCGCGAGAACTCCCACGCTCAGAACATCTGAAAACCGTTGACGAGATCTCCTTCGAAGCTAACTATTCAAAGCTTCTCGAGGAGATCAATATGGATGTGGAGGAATAGTCCGGTAACTTTATGATACAGTCTTAATTCTTGTATATTATCATGCACAGCTCTTCAAGTCAGAGCTCTTCTCACGATCTCTTCTCTATCTGTAGACAATCACATTATCCAAGGACACAGGCGGGCGGGGAAGTCACAAGGTCAATTAATCCCACAAAACACCTGCTAAGTCTCTAACGTTCAATCTGCCAACGAACCTGATCTGTCTGGTAGAACGTACTAGCCCCCTTATGCTCATTGATAAGAAGTCTTCTTCCCATCCCAGAATCGCCAGTACTTCGTCCTGTTGGTTTCCGACCATCCTTTCACATTTTTGACCCATACATTCTGTGGACGATCTACTTGGATGTCTTTTTGGGTATCCCAGTAATAATAATTCCCCTCACGGACAAAATAATATGGCTGCTCTGTCTCAGACGACCCAGA
>MU270875.1:0-11077 GCA_021432625.1 Leptodontidium sp. 2 PMI_412
CCGCCGACTGAGCAGACTCCCTTCAAGGTATTCTTAGATCAACAAGCGTAAGCTACCTCAAGGTCGATCGGTCCCTTGCAATATATTAATTTAAAATGTAGGCACACGGAAAAGGACCAATATGCCTGCCAATACCCTCGTATATGTACGCATGTCAGCAAGCGACCGTCAGAACTAAAGAGGCACTACTCAACAGTACATGCTGCAGCGGAGAAATTCTCCTGTGATTATCGGAAATGTAGTAGGGCAAGCTTTCCCTTTATACGGAAAGACCATTACCGAGAACATCTTCAATGCTTCCACAAAGAAGATATTGGATTCGCTAGGCGGAATAAGGATACGAAGGAATGGACAAACTTACAAAGCACGTGGTTGGCTGAGCGTCAAGTTTTCTCTAAACATTGGCGATGTACTCGATGCCTTACTAAGAATATAGTAGCAGATGTGGGTTGGCAATGTATATCTTGCGAGACTAGATGCGAAGCAGGCCGTATCGCAGGAGGCGGACTTTAGGGTTTGAGGTTTGGGTTAGGGTTAAGCCTGGCGAAAATGCCGAGAGCTTGGTCTCAGATTCAACTATAAAGAAATATGTGAAGATGTAAGAATACAATGAGAGCCAATTTTAAATAAGCAGAGGTCCAGTGCCAGCGCTAATAGTTGTCTAAGCAACTAGCGTGCTCTGGGTTTCAACTATCAAAAAAAAATCATATAAAATTGCATATTAGTCATATAACTTTACATGCCCAAAAAGTAGGACCAGATTACGACAACCCTTATTAAACTGTCATGTTATTAATCTACGTCAACAACAAATGGACGAAGACACTCTTCTCAAACAGTTGGTAGAAGAAAAATGGCCTTGGAAGGAGATCGTGGCGAGATTTAACAGGGCAAATCCATAAAATAATGGAAGGCTCCCCAATTACAAATGCGTTGGAAGAGATTCAAGGAGTTGTCGAGCTGGAGCATCAAGATCAAGAGCACCGATGTCCACGGGATGGAAATCACTACGGTGCACTACAAGACTACCAACGCGACACGCAGCGTCATGTCCCTGTCAAACAGCCACTTCATGTAGCAGGCATGACCGTGCAATCCACTGAGCAACAGTCGCGTACCTGTTTCCCTTCACAATCTTCCACCTTTTCGCACCACAACCTTTTACCTCTCAACTCCACAACCTTTCACCTCCCAACTTCTCAATTCCACCATTTCGCATTCAACAATCCTACCCTCCCCTCCACTCCGTGTAAATATACAAACGCTCCATTCGTCCATCACTTCACCTTCTGCGCCCAGCCTTATCTCCTGGCCTCTTTCTCCTACATTTCTACGTATACCTGCACGTCTAATTTGGGAACACGCCTCTGCTGCAGCATCTACGACAAGGTACGTTCTCATGCTACCTTTGGTCTTGTCTCTTGACAAGAACGCATCTCCACGTGTCCAGACTGACCAATCTCTAGTGGTGCTGAGTCCCATAACCTCCTCCTGATACCGTTCGGGGTCTCTCCACATATTTGCGCCGAAATCCTCACCACCTTTCTCTTCTCAATCCACAACACCAGAGCCTTCGTCATCCACAATACCCTCCCCAGCTTTACCCCTTGTACACCAAAATGGAGGAACGCCGTATGAAGAAAGCTGCCGCCTTGGACGATACATACAAGGAACTTCGCAGGAGACTTTGTACGTGCGTCATTCCTGAGTCAAGAGATCTGTGAGATTAACGCGTGACTAGGCGCCGAACTTCGATACTATAAGGAAAACCCCGACATATACGACATCAAGACTATCCTCCGAGACTTTCCGCTGGCAAATGTGCATCTATGCCTTTCTCAACCCCGCAGGTCTTCACGCAACGAGTTATGTTTTTGCCCTATTACCCAGACCGAGAGAGATGAGATCGATACACTGCTCAGTGGCTACGCCAGCATTTGGGTACTACCACCTAACAATGCGCATTACAGGAAAGGCCTCTCGAAGCGGAATGACTTCCCTCGCTATGCCTACGTTCGGTCGGGGGTGATTTGGGATCGCATTAAGGATTGAGACCCGACACCAGGTGGCACGATGCTAGATAATCTTGAGGCTGGTGTTGTGACTTTCCGAGGCGCACAAAAATCCGATTTTGATGTGTACTTGTGGGCGTGGAGGTATCTTCGTAAGTTATTAATACGCTTTATTATGCTCGCGCTTAACTGATGTTTATATAGAAAGGAGCTGCTGGTCCGAGCTAAAGGAAAAGTGGGCGGAATTTAGCCATCGGGTGCCTCTGGAATTCCTCGACAAGAATGGAACCCTAATTACCTCTCAATTCGTTTCTCCTACCATCCAATGTGGCATACAATTAGCCTTCTCGCCGGTCACTAACGGTCCATACATCTTCGACGTCGACTTCGATAATAAGCGAGGGTCCCTTGTCCCGGAGCACCATCCGGACAGCCAAGCCCTCCTGGAACAGCTGACGGCACGAGAGGAGGCGGAATCGCGGTATGAGGCGAAGCAAAAGAAGGCGGAATTGCGCAAGGACGCGGAGTCTGCAGATGCGAAGTCTGGATATGCGGAGTCTGTGGATACGGAGTCTGTGGTTGCGAAGTCTACGGATGCCGAGTCTGAAGACTCGTCAGACGAGGTTCAGGGTCGTAGGGGCGGTCTGATTATAGGCAGGAAGCGTGGTATGACTTCGACCGCTAGCTGGGGAAGTTCGGAGACTTTGGTCGGGAGTAAGAGGAGTAAGAGAAGCAACTGGAGTAGCGAGACTCTAGTTCAAGAGGAAGCTTAGCGAGGTTTGCGATTTGTAATGAGTATACTTCCTTTAAGGCACGGCGTTTGATTGTTACGCGGTATTCCAGAATGGTTTGGCATTAGTATGATCGGTTGCGCTGGCTTTCATCACCACATACCATATGATTATAAATGGTTATAGCTTTGATTCGTCTGATTGTCGATTCGCCATCTGTGAGCCTTGTACGAAAGGGGGTTTCAAGCGGAAGCGTGTCAAGGCGCGATGTTGAGGAGGAGGGGAAGGAGGAGGGGAAGGAGGAGGAGGATGCAGAGAAACCTGCAAAGAAGGATCGCGTTACAGAGGCTGTTAAGAGGACGGCGGCGGATAAAGATGAAGAGAAGGGTGGTGCGGCGAGGCCAGCACCGAGAAAGCTGCGCGCCAGGAAGCCTATCAAGAAAGGGGAAGACGGTAACGATCCTCCCAAGAAGCGCGTCCCACGTGGCAGCAAGAAGGCCATGAGGGAGCAGCTACTTGGCTCATTACCGTTTACCCTCCCTACTTGGATGGCAGTCATTGCCTGGGACTAAACCGGCTGTCGTCGAGGATGAACATTTCGAGGCAGTCTGGTTTCTGGTGGCAGGAACACGTAGGAGTGGGTAAATCCTCTGTATCGTTGGGCGACCCCCGGCTTGCAATTGAGCCTGGAGGCCTCATAAGCGCGTAGACATTATGCATTATCAGTCATTAGTGGGAAGGCAGCGAGTTGCCACGAAGCATGAGATGGTAAGCTAGTAGTCTACGTCAATTAGTCAATGCAGTACACCATATCAGTTTCGGAAGGTGGCAACACTTAGACTTCACCAGATCCTAACTTGGAATCAGTGCCGAATGCTAAGAGCTTACAGCGATAGAGACAGCCTGTAGCCTATTGTGCCCAACCCTCCACGTTAGGGTCGTGAAAACTTGTTTTGAGAGACAGTGGTTTCTCACGCTGGCTATCCCCAGGCTTCAATTTACGCCTAGTGACCAGGCCAGTTATCTTACCACCGTCGTCATCTTTTTGTTTAAAGAAAGAAAGCCCTTTTTGTTCCTCAACATTTCGTTCGGAAGAGGCATCTTCCTCACCTGGATCCTTGGCAGGTTCTGCTCGCCATATTCGGTCAGAAAGAGAGGAAGGCTCGCGGGAAAGACAACTACAATGGCTCCAAAGAGAGCGGGAAAGCGTGTAAGCACTAGAAGTGCTATGGAACGTAAGAGGCAGGCGTATTTATAGTACTTAACAGCTATGTCAAAGTAGTTTGAAGTCATAGCACGCAGGGAGGGCTATCCGGCAAGAAAATCGGAGAGTCTTCCAGTCTACGTAAAGGAAGGAGGTGCAACTAAAATTGTACAATTGGTTACTCGGTAAGTGAGTATTTACGGCTCGATTTGATTGTCCTCAGGTCTGATTGAAAACCTTAGCACAGTTTCCAGGGCCGCAGCTAACCTGAGGCGCCGAGGTCGTAGCCCTGTCCTTTGGTCACAAACGGAGCTAGCCCGGAGAGGTCTACAGTTGTTTTCCCCAAACAACTCTAGACCAAACTTCTTCGGGTTAGCCTGCTAGGAACTCGGATCCTACAAAGGGAAATTCAAGCCACCAGCTATGAGCCTATGAGGAATACAACACTTATGGATACGAACCGGGTGGTGGAACTCCCACCTTCCCGCAATATTTTCTACTCGCCTGTTTCCAACGTAAACACCTCCCCGCCACTAGTTGTTCCATCCCAAACAACACTTATCGATCCTTTCGGCGGGTTGCAGTCTCCAGTTCACGCAGACATGTCTTTACAATTCAGCTTAGACTATGACCGCCAGGTGCCGGACTTCGATGCGGGCCTGTTGATGACTGAACTACTGTTTGTCGTATGGGCAGATCTCCATATAAATACAGTCCATCCGTAGTCATGTGCATGACTCATTATCACATGCCTCATCTCACACTAACCTTTTGGCTTCCACACCCCTTCAACAACAATTAAGACCGAAAAGTACGCAAAGTACGTACGCCTCTTGTCATGAACGACCAAAACAGCATTTATATCCTCTGGAATGGAATGCTTCCTGAAATAATAAGGAGACGGCTAGAGGCGACTTTTTTTATTCATTACTCTTCATCGTCCCCCAGAGCTCGGAGGTGAGTAAGCCAACCCCCGACGTGACCACCCCCAACCTAGCGAATTATCGTTTACACATTGATGTACAAATGCAATATCTACTGTCCAGGTGCTACTTTGTAGTTGCAGTATCATGGCGAACCTGCCGTCAGATGCTTACTAATTGCGACGCTTCCGCGCTTTCGCCTACTTTCCGCAATTGTAGGTACCGCCAAAGTGTTAAGCTATCGAAGACGTTGTTAAGGCGGAGCAAAAGCGTGATATAAAGGAAGCTAGCTGCAGCCTACAATCGGCATGCCTTGAAGCGTAAACATCAACCTTATCCCAAGCCGTAGAAAAAGGGTGACGTAGGAATGACAGAGAAGATGCAATAGATGAAATCAGGGTGTCGGGATTGGAGAAATACTGTTTGTAACATAATCTGGCCATCCTTGAATATCCCACGAAGATGTGTAGTAAAGGAGTCGCTACATTAATCAAGTCGTTCCTGTGCTTCGTAGATGTTAAGTTTTAAAGATAAAACTGCATGAAATATTACTAAAATTCTACCATTCACTTTCCCTATCCCGTCGCTGCCAACCACCTCCTCCTAAGGCAAATATTCGGAGACTCTTCAATATATTCCTCCTTTGGTAAGCACCTATTCCTTCCGAATTGTCGGGTATTCTGCAACTAACCCGAATCAGGTTGCAGCGCGAAAATACATGCATTCAGACACGTAATTGTTGTCTCTAACAATGCCTCACCTCCCTGAAGAGTGGACACGGTATCGCGTTGATACCTACTCGACCGAAGTCCAGTAAGTCTATGGATCTCCTTACCTACAGTGCATCGTTAATTAATACATGGCAAGGTCATGTTTTATTACAGTTTCTCACAAGATAGACTGGGATGAGATTCTCCATCAGTCTGTCGAAGCTGCATTGGGCATCAGCCAAGATGTAAGAAGCAACCCGCGGCTAGGTCGAAACGATGTCGGGAAGTTGACGACGGGAACAGAAAGAATCGCGAAGTAATATGCCAAGACCGCAAGAACGGAGCAAGTCATAAGCTAGTGGCATCTATATCGCCCGTAGCCCAGCCCCTTCAACCTCCGCCCCCTCCACCAAGGCCGTTTAGGCTTGATCCCGGGATTCAAGGAGTATTGTACAACGGAATGAGGAGAATGACAAGATGTTTCAGTAACTGGCAGACTCTCCGGAGATGCTCAGGGATAGGTTACAAAAAGAGAAGGAGCGAGTTGAGCTGAACTAGTCCCTCAGCTCTAGAGCTCGGAGCTGACTAACCATCATTGAAAAGGCCGCGGCACGATAACAAGAAAGAGGGCCACCCAGACTTCATATACGGGCTCACAAAAATATCTTCCCCATTCTGTACGGAGTGTTGAAAGAATGCCTAAAGTTGCACACTTTATTGGCCGTCAGGGACCAATCTTGAAACCAGTGGGTTGGAGTTATGACCCTGCTGTGTCAAGGATGAGAGGCTCTCGAAGGCCGCTGAGCCTTGTGGGGTTTTCATTCTTAAGTTACTGGCACCCACAGGTAATTTCCTTGTATGAATTGTTTATTCCATGAGTATTTATTTAAGCTTTGCAATGTGGCTGGCATACACTGGATGCTTCCAGCAATCCCTCAAACGAACTAAGTCTAGGAAGGCAGATTTGTGAATGTTCTGAGCAGAGTATGTACACCAGTTGTTTGATTTCAATGGTAGCCTTTCCATTTACTGATTTATTAGTATAGAAACTCCTTGAAGACACGAATATAGTGGCGCCAACATCCAACCCAACTCCGAAATGCAGACAACCTTCGGGAAACCAAGGCTACTTCCACCCGCGAGATCCAGGATATCAGGAACAAACCGAGATTCTCCGTTCATATTAGAGGATGGTCTGGGGGAATCAACAACAACACACAATGACTTAAAACGGCAAGAGCCCTCGTGTACAAACCTTGGCAGAACACTCACAGACCGGGACGTTTCTAAGCAGAACGCTCATGTCGGTGGAAAGCTTCCACGGGAAGAGCATCAGCCTTTCAGAGAGATTCCTGGTGCTCAGACCCAGGAATTGCTATTTAAGTGTCAATGGTGTAGTTCGGCTCGTCTTTTCCTCTATCAACTCATCCACGGTATCGACAAAGAGAACGGCGATGTACAGGATCATTGTGTCGCCTCAGATATCAAGGAGATAGGCTCGCAGTCAAGCAGTAGAATCAGGACCAGGACTGGAGATGACGATAAACTTAATAATTTGACAACAGGAGATTGCGACAAGAAAGCATGCACATCCATTGATAGCGGAGATGAGGGTCCGACAAAAGATACCAGCTTGGTCGCGAAGTCTCTTGTGTCACCAAAGAAAAGAAAACTGGACATGCTGGTAGAAGCTGATTCAGAGCGTCAGAAGGTTACAAATGCGGGATTTCTTGGTTTTGGAGCAGTTGAATACCCACAAGCATACTCTGTATCCGGCGGAGGGCGTATGCTATGTGGTGCTGATGGGATTGCCGAGATCGAGAGCAAACCGAAACCCGCCGCACCTGGAGGCACGAAAGGTGCTGACATCAAGCGGAACGAGAAGAAGTCAAAAACTGCCTTCAGGGAGCGCAAGGCACCGACAAGACAGCGAGAGCTTGTCTACATAGACGAGCTTCCCCAACACCCTATTCGTATTGCAGAAATCGAAGTCAATAATGGCATTACGGAAAGCTCTCCCGTAGAAACTTCTATTGAATGGGGCATGCCTGGCGAGTCACCTCGTCCAACGGTTCACGATGATTTCCAAACCACTGTCGATTTGGATGGACTTCAAAATCTAATCAAGGACGACGAAGATATGTCTCTAGCTAAGGGTCTCTTTCATATGGATGTGTCGAATAGGATTGCTAGCGTAGAAGCATGGTGTTGGACGCAGGCAGAAATTAAAGCACTCAATCGCAAGGACGGGAGAGGATTGATACAGGAAACCGCCATCGAGGGCTATTATGTCCCTAACGAGTCTGGCTGCGCTCGAACGGAAGTCTTTAAGAAGATTCTCAATTCGGAAAAGTCTTTGTATTTGCCCCATCACATTGAGGCCCGGAAGGCAAGGGAAGGGCAGCACCAGGCAGCAGGAGCTGCGAAAATCGCTAATGAGAAATTACTTGCCAAGGACAGTTCGCGAGCGAGTCGTGTCAACAATCCGCGCTCTGTCGCGGATTGTGAGAAGAAGGGCAGGAATGGCGATGTCGATATTCTGCGGTTCAATCAACTCAAGAAGCGGAAGAAGCACGTCGAATTTGGTCGATCCGCGATCCACGGTTGGGGACTGTATGCAATGGAGAACATTCCGGTGAACGATATGATTATCGAGTATGTCGGCGAGAAGATTCGGCAGCAAGTTGCAGATGTCCGAGAGGCCCGGTATCTCAGGAGTGGCATTGGAAGCAGTTATCTTTTCAGAATCGACGAGAACACCGTGATTGATAGTACAAAAAAAGGCGGGGTGGCGAGGTTCATAAACCACAGCTGTATGCCTAATTGTACAGCAAAGATCATCACGGTGGACAAACGCAAGTGCATTGTTTTCTACGCACTACGTGATATCGCCAAGGGTAAGTCTAGCACCAGATTCGTTGGGTTTGGACTAATAACGCAGCAGGCCAAGAACTTACTTATGATTACAAATTTGAACGTGAGATCAGAAGCGTGGATCGCATCCCTTGTCTCTGCGGGACTACAGCTTGCAAAGGTTTCCTCAACTGACCAATTTTTGGTCTCTATGTGCGCGCGATGGGGTTAGTAGACGGATAGGCGGGATTTGGCTTCTTGGACTTCATAGTGGTGGTGATTGGGCGATGATACTGGTGGTAAGAGGAATATTTTTAGTGTCCTAATGCTGTAAATCGGAGGGGAAGCTGTTAGGCTGGAGCAGCTTAGGTCGCTTTTGCTGGTCGCGGCCATACAGTATGCCGGCCCTAAAAACCGTAGATAACCTCCGTAATTGCTAACGGCTCTAACACGACTCGTTTCGTTTGAATATTATTTCTCGTAGCGGCTCATTATTATTATTATTATTCCTTTTAACGTCCTGTGTAAGTAGAAGACTATAGTAGGACGGCTGGGGCTATGAACCCCAGCGTTTCTATATGAGATACCAGAAAGGTAGCCGATTTGTTCCAGGGGACATTGAGGGCATAGCCCTAGTTATAACAAAGGAAAATTATAAAGGAAAGTGTAGAAGGTATTACGCTTCTTCCTCCTCTTGCTCCTCCTGCTCTTCTTCCTGCCTTCTCTCTAAGAACCATTTCCTGGTGCAAAGCCTAGTCTTTCTGAAAAGTCTAGCGTCTTCTCGATCCCAATTTTTGTATGCATTAGGAGAGGTAGACTCAGTCTTGCTCCCTTCATTTTGTCCCGTAGCTTGGCACTCGCCTTGGCTATTCTTGTCTCTTTGCAGCTCAAAAGTAAATGGGCGGTTGTCTCTCTCCTACCACACAAGTCGCTATATAGGTATGATGACCTTATAAACCCATGGCCTAGCTTCAATTGGAAGAAGGAGCTAGCTAGCTCTCTTCTAGTTCCAGGCGGTAGGTGGATCTTCGACCGTAGCTGCCAAGGGAATTGCTTCCTATAGGTAGTTGTATTCTGGCAAGGCGTCTTTTCGTACTGGTCTAACGCCGACTCCCACTCTCTAGTACTAACTTGCTTCGCTTTACAGCCGAGGACTGCAAAGCTGGTTTCATTTGTATTTGGGGCTAGCGTCGTTGCTTGCTTTGCTAACGAGTCAGCTAGCTCGTTTCCGTATACTTCCGTATGGCCGGGGACCCAGTTGATCGATATCAAAGCTCCTCTGCTCTTGGCTAGCTCCGCTGCTTGAATGGCCCATTTTGGCAAGCTTGGCCTGGGTTGTCTGATGGTGTTTTGAGACGGTAGAGTCCCGCCTGGTTATCCGAGTAGATGTAGTATGACTGGCCTGGCTTAGCTACCTTGCTAGCGTACTCAACTGCTTGGGTAGTCCCTTCTAGCTCCCCGTTGTAGACTAATTGGGCGTCCCCCAAGTTAGTCATGCTCTTGTAGACTACTCTAGGGAGGCATCTGTGTAGATCGTGAATTCGTCTGCGCCTGTGTGTAGGTTCGAGTTGTGTATTTGAACAGTTGCTTCCTTTGGCAGCGGGCTAATCTCGACCGTATACGGCGTTACTCTGTTCCACGGTGGGTATTTAAAGTGCTGGAGGGGCTCAAGGTCCTATGGGTCGACTAGATCTTGAATTGAGGCCCGAATCCGTTCGAGTTGCACTTAGCGGCTCATTAATGCGCGTTCCAATTCAGGGAAACTCTACGAAATAGAAGATAATAGAAGATGTCCCAGAACTCATATGCTTCAGTACTCAATAGTAATTTAGCACCATGTAGTAAACCAATCACAATGCCCACACCCCATCACTCATTCAAGCACAACGTGGGATTATCGTGAAAACCACAGTCACGAGTACTATTGGAAACCTGAGAACCGCACCCTACAGAGTCATTATGCTACAGCTAGAACCTTCCCCGAGCTTTCCCGCTCCAATATATGAAAATCGAGCTCAATCATGAACCTGCAGAGACTGAAACTCAGAATAATAGTAGCCGAACTCGCCACCAGCTCTCTCGAGCCCTGTAATGTTTCCTTAAACCCTAATCCTACAAAAATCAGATGTCTCGATTGCGCCTCACAAGCCATATTCTTTTTCCCGCCGGCTCCTTGTGCCTACACCCTAATGTTGTGAGTAGACGTGTACTTTAGTAGGAGGGCAGATGTTCGCTCACTTTGCTGTCTGAGAAGAATAATATGGTCATTTATGTTGGTTTTGGAGGCGGTGGTTTCGGTACTCCAGTTGTATCGTATGCGCCTCTTCCCATATTGTACCGTCCCACTTCTCTAGCAGTCATATTGTTTTTGTGACTGTGAGAGATATTAGCATACAGTTCTACGTAACCACTTTATGAAGTGTATTTCGGCTTACCGATGAAGAGGCGAATATATCTTGATTTAAAAATCACAAGAGCATAGAGACAAGGTCTGCTTATAAGTACTTGCATGCCAGACCCAGCCATATTTTAGACAGAATAAGACACGGAGGCGAAACCTACCAGTCTTGTTTGATAACAGGGTTCGGCGTGAAAATCCTTGAGCAGCTATTGCATGTATCGGCTTTCAAACGGGAAGACAAGC